>JAUEKW010133959.1:0-11834 GCA_032274785.1 Ajuga reptans
AAATATGGTAAGCACACAATAGTCAAATTGATAAAGTAAGTCAACTTTACCTTAATTAATTAATCTTACCTTCATTGTAAATATTTGCCACAATTAAATTATTTATATTACAAAAGAATATACGGAAAAATCTATCACACTTAATCAGCGTAATCTGTGGCTCAAATTGTCCTCTTAGTACATAAATACGCCCAAGGAACGGATTTTTTATTTTATTTCAATGCATATTCTTGATTTACGATAATTGTGGACAAATATACGTCCAAAATAAACGGATTTTTGTTGTTTTGATTAAATATTCCTTACATATGACTGATTTGATTAATTGTTGTAAATTATACATCTATATTCGGCAAGTTATTACGTTGACTATGGTTGATTAGTCATTAACCGGCAATTAAATGCAAGGAAACTGCTGACCGGAAATAGGAAGGGATTTTGGGTGGGAAAATGTACAAATTATTATTTATAGACGGTTGTATTATATTATTAAGTAAGATATTATTATAAACATAAGATGTCGATTGATAATGATTTGCAAATTTATAATAATGACCCATTCCCCATTTCTAATTTTCCAATTATAATAAAAAAAGAAAAAAAAACTAGAGGCAATGGTACATCAAAGATGATTAGCTCTTTTATATAATTTGAAAGAAAGATGTTGATTGATAATATCTCACATTAGACACTTGTAAGACGGTTTTAGAAAGAAACCTACTCGATGATGAAATATAATAATGTAAAATGACTCAATGGTATAATTGAGGTTGTGTTTGAATACATTTGGGGAAGGTTGAGCTATTGTTGATTGGGGTAAATAAGTCGGGGTAAATAGAGAGAGGGGAGAGGAATCTGTCTTTTCAATCACAGAGGAGAGAAGAAAGTTAAAAAACACGCAATCTCCAATCTATCACAACCAAATAAATTGAATAATGTCCATAACCTTACCCATGTCAAACATCACCAGATTACCCCCAACGTCAACCGGCTGTGAGCAACAATATCAAACATAGCCTGAGTTGTTGAGCTCTATTATATATCTCCATTAATTGGTGGAAATTGGTGTATTTATATTCATTGATGTCATGTTTTGATACACATAAATAATATATTTGTATATGTTGGTTAAATGAGGTCCACTCATGTTGGTTTGACCAAGTGTGGAGTTAGTGTATACGTGAGGGGAGTTAGTGGAAGGAAAAGGAAGTTTTCTTTTGATAGAAAGTTTTCACCAAACTCTAAACTCCTCATCCCAAATAAAATGAATTTCTATGTTACAATATTATGGGTTAAATTCGTGTAATAGATCAAATCTGATCTATATCTGTTAAATGAATATGTTGATCCACGTTCAAGGATGGATTTAGGAGAGTTTGGGTGGGGTGGGGTTGTATCGGTCACCTCTACTGAATTTCTAAAGAAAAGAAAATTACATTTAATTTTTTATAATATTTTTCATTATTTCTTTAAAGTTTGTTCCGCCGACTGTAAATTTTTTTTCCCACGTTCTATATTATCATTAAAAACATTTGCTTTGTTTGAAACAAAATCCTAGCTAGACCAGCCCTTGTTCACTTTGACTTGTGTAAAATAATGGCAACAAATATCAGAGTAACATGAGCAAAGAGCTCAAATCTTATTCTTATGTAATTCGTATTAGAAAATGAGCTGAAGGAGCTAAGACTCCTTATATACATGCGCGAAAGTAGTTGGAAATTGATATAAAAAAAAAACATATCTTCCTGTCAGTGACTAACAAGTCACAAATGTACCAACTAGAACACGTAAAAACTGTAACTAGTAAAAGTAATGTGCGTTTCTATCAGTTATGCACTTGTAACTAGTAAAGTATCTACTCCTATAATTCTTCACCTCCCCTCAAGTTGGGATATGGTGAGTCACCATTCCCAACTTGGAAAGCATGATATGAAATTGTGTGCCACCAAGCTGCTTGGGAAGATATATGCTAATTGCAGTCGTGAAGATACATGACGAAGCACAAGAAAACCATCCTTAAGCCTAGGGTGAACAAGATGAAAATACATGTCAATATGTTTTGTGTGATCGTAAAATACTGGATTCTCAATAATATGAATTGCAACATTGTTGTCACTCCATAAGGATATGGGGCGTGGAAAGGAGATATCCAGATCAGCTGATATCGAGTCAACCCAAGTAAGTTCATAAGTGGTGGATGCCTAGGGGCGATACTCGGCCTCTGCCGAGCTGCGAGAAATAATAATTATTTTTTAGTTTTCCATGAGATTAAGCAACCACCTAAGAAAACGCAATAATCAGTAAGAGATTTCCTTGGAAATAGAATTCACTTGAATACTTCAATTGAGGTGACTAGATGACTTGCATTTCAAGGATGTGCTTTTAGAAGCCACAATGAATCTATACCATCAAATAATCGTGGAAATGTTTTGGAACTATTTACTCTCATAGGTTTTTTTCAATGACTAAATAACATAAGTTTTGGATAAACCTCCACAAATTGTATTGTAGACAACAACAACTCAAAAACAAATTTTGCAAGAGTGGATAAGTAAAGTCAAGAATTATATTCGAGAACATATTGGTGATTCAAAATTTTGTATCATGATTGATGAAACTTGAGATGAGTCTAAAAAGGAACAAATGTCATTTGTCTTCAGATTGGTGGATGAAGATAGTTGTGTACAAGCATGCTTCTTTTGACTTGTTCATGTTAAGGATACCACTAGATCAACACTAAGGCTATGTTTGGATAGTGTTGCTCCCAACTGGTTGACGTGGGGACAACCTGATGATGTTTGGTATGAGTAAGGTTGTGGGCATTATTTGGTTGGGGTAGGTTGGGGGTTGCGTGCTTTTTAACCTTCCGCTCTCCTCTGCAATTGCAAAGACATGTTTCTCTCTCATCTCTTTCTATTTACCCCAACTTATTTACCCCAACCAATAGTACCCCAGCCTTCCCCAGCCGCATCCAAACACAGCCTAAAAGACGGTATCTTTTCTATCTTATCTCATCATGCTCTTAGTGTTCAAAATATTCATGGACACAGTTACGATGGTGCATTTAACATGTGTGGAGAATGGAAAGAATGGGAAGCTTTAACTTTAGGTGATTTTCCTTATGCTTATTCTATTCATTATTTTGCATATTGCTTGCAATTGGCACAAGTCGCTTCATCAAAAGAAGTTATTCATGTCCATCAACTTTTCACCAAGTTAAACTTCATCATCATATTTTTGGTGCCTCTTGTATGCGTAATGACCAATTAAACGTTGGTCATACCTCAAATATCGATTATTTGCTTGAAATCAATGAGCCTGGGGTGGGAGGGGTCTTAATCAAATTGGTTCTTTACAATAGCTAGTGATACACATTAGAATTCTCATAGTCATTTGAAATCAATATCCAGCTTGATAAATTTATTTAGTGCAGCAAGTGAAAGTTCTATTGAACATTATTGAGGACGGGACCACGTCTACTCAACATTAAGATGCATATACAACTTATGGAGTGTCAACTTATTTTTAATAAGAGTTTAATGTATATATGTATTTATCCCACATCGGATTGCACTAGTTAGGCTCTCTCATTATACTTATATTTAAACACTTCTTCATTATTAATATTTACACAAAAAAATAATTATCCTCAACATGGTAAACATAGTCTAAATTGGTTAACACTATTTTTTTCGATCCGTCTTTTTTAAGATCTCGCGATCTCATTCTTCCCAAGCAATCGGGTTCAACAAACCCTAGCTTCATTCACTGCCTCACGCCCCATGTTGCAGTACGTCGCCCTCACGCCCCTGCAAAAATATCCATTCACGATGACCCCCTCATCCACTCCGTGGCTCTGTTTCCAGTAGCCCGGGCCTGGCTCTCACTATCACTCGAACATGGCCCCCAACCCCTATCTCGGAAAGTGTCAACTATGTGGTACGCCTGGTCACTCAGCTCGCAGATGCCTCGAGATTCAGTCTTATGTGCCCTCCCAATTGCCGGCTCAACAAACGGCCCCACCAACTTACTCGTCTCCTTCCACTTATACCGCTGCATCTGCCCCGTCTTCTCCTAGTTGGATACTTGACTCGGGTGCCTTACATCATATCACCACTGATCTGGCAAATTTATCTTCGCATACACCTCATGATGGCCATGATGATATCGTTGTTGGTGATGGTAACAAACTATTTATTTCACTCGTTGGGACTTTAGAATTCTATGATCTAAATTTTCTCACATTTTCGGATTCACTGCTTGTACCTTCTATGTCGAAGAATTTATTATCCGTCTCTCTGCTTTGTGAGTAGAATAATGTTATGGTTGTGTTTTCTGCTTCTGAATTTTAGGTGAAGGATTGTCGCAAAGGGGGCATTCTTCTTCGGGGGCCCTGCATTAATGGGCTCTACATGTGACCAGCCGTTGTTCGCTCAGCTTCTTCACCCTCTGCTCTCTCATCGGTTAGATAATCATCCTCTATTTGGCATGCTAGGATTGGCCATCCCTCAGCCAAAATTTTAAGTTTTGCATTATCTAGCAATAACTTATCTCTCAATAAATCATTAGATTTACCTGCGAGTCCTGTAAGTGTATCAAGAGTCACAAACTACCTTTTTCTAAATCTTCTTTGACTTCTACTATGCCACTTCAGTTAAATTTCTCTGATGTTTGGACATCTCCAATTTTATCATGCGATGGATTTAAATACTATGTCATATTTATTGATCATTTTACAAAATATGTCTGGTTATATCCACTCAAGATGAAATCTGATGTTTTGCCTACCTTTGTTGCTTATAAAGCACTGACACTGGGGGCAAGTATATTGCACTTCATCCCTTTTTGGTTGAACATGACATCACTCACTTCACCACCCTACCTCATTCCCCGGAGCACAATGATGCCTCTGAAAGGCAGCATCGCCACATTGCTGCACCGGTCTTACCCTGTTTCATCAAGCATCCATGCCTTTAGAATATTGGCCTTTCGTCATCTCTTCTGCTACTTATATCATAAATTATCTTCCCAAGGTTAACCTTAATATGGTCTCTTCATACGAAAAGCTCTTTAACCACCCACCAAACCTCTTCACGCTCCGAGTGCTTGGGTGTCAGTACTTTTCATGGCTGAGTGTCTATTCCTCTGACAAACTAGATACACGTTCTCATCCCTGTGTCTTTATTGGTTACTCTCAAACACAGAGCGCTTACATCTGCCTAGATCGTTCCTCCAACAAACTCTACACATCTCGGCATGTTGAGTTTGTCGAGAATATCTTTCCATTCTCCACTCCGGTTTTACAAAATACTCCCTTACCACCTCCTATCATGCCTCCTACCTCATCTGCTGCACCAACACTGCCTGTGCCACCGCCTACGCTCTCTCCCCTTCACCATCGCCCCCACCAGCAGTTCCGGATCGTCATCGTATGACAACTCGATCTCAAAACAACATCACTAAACCAAATCCAAGGTATTATCTCACTTCTTCCTTTTCTGATAATGTTGAGCCTACCTCTGTCTCACAGGCTCTCTCGGATTCTCTTGGTGTGATGCTTTGTCCTCTGAATTCACTGCCTTGCTAAAAAATGGCACTTGGGACCTTGTGCCTTCTGCCCCTTCTCAGAATGTTGTTGGATGTATATAGGTATTTTGCATCAAGCGAAAGCCGGATGGTTCTGTTGACAAGTTCAAGGCCCATCTTGCTGCTAAGGGCTTTCACCAATGCCTTGGTATTGATTACTTCGAGACATTCAGCCCATTCGTCAAGCCTACCACTATTTGGATTGTTCTTAGTATTGCTGTCACTCGGAACTGGCCCCTACAACAGTTTGATGTAAATAATACGTTCCTGCATGGCACTCTTCCTGATGAGGTCTACATGGCCCAACCACCTAGTTTCTCTGATCCAAACCATCCCTCTTTTGTGTGCAAGCTTCACAAATCTATATATGGCTTGAAGCAAGCACCTCGCACTTGGTACAACGCACTTCAGACTTTTTTTGTGTTAATTAGCTTTGTATGCACTAAATCTTATGAATCCCTCATTGTCTATTCTCATCGAGATACTATTGCTTACTTTCTGGTGTATGTTGATGATATCATTCTCACGGCAATGATGAACACTTTTTATCTCGAGTTGTGACTGATTGGGCTACTCAGTTTTCGGTCAAGGATCTTGGTGGCTTGTCTTATTTTATTGGAGTGGAGGTTCTTTGCACTTCGACTTCTTGCCATTTATCTCAACGCAAGTATATTACTGATCTTTTGGCCCGTCATAATATGCTTGGGGCTAAGCCAGTTGATGAGTGTCAAATCACCAAGATAATATAAACCTACCTCAAATTAGTATAGTGGATAGTAGGGTCGTATCCACAGGGAACGGTGTATTTCTTTCTTTTGAGAAGAAAAGTAAAGTGGGAGGAGTTCTTGGAATTTTACTAATCTAATAAAAGAAAAGAAATTAAACTAAACTAAATATGTAATTTCTAGATAACAAAGATAACTAAGTGGAATACGAATCAATAGAAGAAAAACCTAGTTAAAGGAATTATATTCACCTTGATTCATTCAATTGATCATTGATGTAATAATTATTCCACAATTCATAGATAAATCAGTTATAGCTGTCAACAAGTGTCAAACAACAAATCTTCCCTTAGTTTCTCGGTAATCAAGAGAAGCCTCACTAATTACTTCCCTAATCAAAATATAACCCTAAAAAAGTTTCACAAGATTTAATATTCTGACAGCATTAATAACGAGGGAGACCCAATTCTAATTAACAAACACCCAAGCGGGGCTTATTTAAATTAGATTATCTATTTGTAAATACAAAATAATTGACTTAAGCAAGCAATTAAAGCCCTAATTAAATTCCACAAATAATTACGGATTTGTAGTTTCTAATTGACAATCAACTATTCTAGGATTATCAAATATTGGTCACTATTCAATAAAACCTAAAATAATCATAAGAATCAAACACAAGAAATAAATAAATACCTATAAATTGAAAAGATAATAAGAACAATTAAGGCTTCAATACCCCTTTAACTAGAAAATAAAACTAGTTCATAAACATAATTAATGGAAGTAAACAAATAAAACTAGTCTAATTACTAGAGAAAATATATTAACTAAATGAAAAGAAAGAAAACAATTAAAGCAAGTTTGTCTCCCTGGTGCAAATCACGTTCGCTGCCTTGATGGATGAATTGATGATTCCTTCGAATTATGATTACAATGTTTCTCCTTTCATGCGTCGTCCTTTTATAGATGTGAGATGAAGTAATTTCCTCTTTCACTTAGGAAACTTGTAGGCCAAGTATGTCAAAAGTCCATCCTATTATGTTTCTTCCAAGCCCAAATCCATGTATTCAATAATTGGCCATCAAGTATATACTTTAAAACTCAATTTTATTCAAGCCCATATAATCAATCACCTACACCAAAAATATATATAATTAGTCTATTAAGCCCAATAAAAGGTAGAAAATAATAGGAAATATGATATTAAAATATGAACAATTATACACCTATCACCAGTACAGACTCCACTAACACCGGGTGCTAAACTCACCATTTATGATGGTAGTGGTCCATCAGACGCTTCCACCTATCAGCAGGTTCTTGGAAGTCTTCAATATCTGCTTCTTACTCGAACAAATATGGCTTTGCAGTCAACAAACTCTCTCAGTTCATGCATGCTCCAACTGAGACTCACTAGGGTGCTGTCAAGCATCTTCTTCGGTATTTGAATGGCACTCGCCACTATACTTTCCATCTCCACCGGGATTCTCCTCTTTCTCTTCACTGTTTCACAGATGCTGATTGGACTAGTAACTGTGATGATCGTACTTCTATTGGTGCCTTCATTATCTTTCTCGGGGCCAATCCCATATCTTGGAGCTCTCGTAAGCAACGCTCTGTTGCCCGGTCCTCCACTAAAGCTGAATATCGAGCTATTGCTACCGCTGATGTTGAACTCCAATGGACCAAGTTTATTTTATCAAATTTATTAATTTCTCTGACTTCGTCGACACCTGCTATCTACAATGACAATATTGGAGCAACGTATTTATGTTCCAATCTTGTTTTTCACTCCCACATGAAGCATATCGCAATTGATTATCACTCTCATCGTGACTTGGTTAAGTCTTCTCATCTTCGAGTGTCCTACGTGTCTTCTGCTGATTAGCTTGTCGATGCTCTAACCAAACATGTTCCCCAGAATCGTCTCTCTCTTCTCATGGACAAGATTGACGTTGTTAACCGATCGCCATCTTGAGATGGCGTAATAAGAGTACTTGTATAGTGTATATATGTATTTATCCCATATCGGATTGCACTAGTTAGGATCTCTCATTGTACTTGTATTTAAACACTTCTTCGTAGATTAACATATACAAAAAAAAAATTATCCTCAACACTTATGATTTTTTTTCATTGTGCATCTTATGAAATAAGTTTTAGAAATTTCCAATACGCTTTGTCAAGCTTTGCAATATCAATCTCAGGATATTGTGAACATAATGTGCCTTGTGTCCTCTACTAAGTCGCTGATTTAAAAATTCAAAGATGAAGGGTGGAATAAGCTAGTTGTTTCACATCTTTTCCAAGCAATTAATATTCCCGTGCTAAATTTTAATGCTCAATATATTGAAAAAAGAGGAAGGCCTCGTCATCAACAAGACGATATTACAGTTGAACATTATTACAAATTTTTAACATTTTCGATGTAGTGGTGGACTCTCAGTTGAAAAAATGAATGAAAAATTCAATGAAAACACAGTGGTGCAAATTATTCTTAGCCTGGTATTGAATCTAAGAGAGATGCACCTTTCATTTAGAATTGAGGATATCTGCAAGTTGGTAGAAAAGTTCTACCCACAAAACTTTGTACATTATGAGATGCTAGAATTAAAAACAAAATTTTAGCATTTTGATCATATGCAACAACTTTCTGATCTTCAAACATTAAGTACCATTTCTGATTTATATATGTCAAAGGTTGGTGATGACTAGGAAAACAAAAATATAACCATTTGTGTTTATAGTAGTAACACTTGCTCTCACACTTCAGTTTCTACCACTACCTTAGTGCGATTTTTTTTTTCTGCTATGAACATAGTCAAACTGCACTTTGGTGCAAAATGAAAGATGAACTTCTTAGAGATTGTCTGATAGTGTATATTGAAAACACAATTGTAAAAATGTTCAGCGTAGATTCATTTACAATTAATTTTCGTGACATGCGTTTAAATTTTAGTAGATCTAGGGATTTAGTGATGTATTTTAATATTATAATTTTAAATATTGTTTATGGCTTATGCGACTATAACATATTTACATTTTGTTATCGTATTAATATTGATGTTTGATCGTTTGTGATGAAGTAAGTTGCCTCCCGTCCAATCACAGAGCCTGGCTACGACCCTTCATGCAACTATTAGTTGGAGGAGCAGCCATACATTTTACCATGCCTGAATACTATGAGAATAACTCTAAATCCACTAAATATTTGGAAAAGAACTTTTTTCAATTCATAAAACTAGAAAATGGAAATTTAAGTGATCGATATTTAACACTATAGCCAACACATCCTATATTCTAAGGGCCAATTAACTTCTAACACCTCTCGTTGCTCTAACTAATAAAATATAGAAAAATATTAATAGGTCGTCTAACTACCGATCCTTTCAGATTAAGGCATATGAAGTCTCAATCTATACTAATAGGTAGTCGTATATATAGGGCGTGGGGGGGAGGAGTGGGGGATTGAATAACCTCTTATTTTTTGATTTTATCGTAAATAAATATAGGTTCTTTTTTTTTTTGTTTGCTGTACAAAGCCTATTCTTATAGCAAAACCAATAGCAGTAAGTTTCTTTTAAATAAATGTCAGGCTCCGTGGAACTCAACCATTGGCTCGTCGTTACAAGGTTCTATCTTGAATCTACTAGCTACTTTTCATTTGAAAGACTCGAGCTAACAGTTAGGGTTAGGAGATGAGTTGTGTCTTTAGGTGAGTGTGTGTGTGCGCTGAATGTGTGTGTGTGTGCATGTTTGTATGTCATGGGCGTGTGAGCCGTGTGTGTGTGAGTCGTGTGTTGTCTTCTTGTAGTGGATCTTCTAACAGTGGACTCCTGCAAGCATCTGGTAGTGCAAGTTGAAGCCTTGTTTAAATATAGCTCTTGTAACCTCTTCTTATAGCTGCAGACTTTTGTTGCTTTACAGCCTGCTATTTGTTGTATCTTCTTCTTGTAGTGAGTTCTTCCTTTATAGTGATATACCCCTATTTCTAAGTATTACAATACTAAAATGGGGACATTTAGTTCCTACTACAATTCCAGTTTTGGATCATCAAAATCTAAATATAAATATCCTAGCACGTGCCTTGCACAAATTCTGTACATGGGTAAATATGTCTTTCTACTCATAAGCATTCAAAAAAAGAAAAATAAATATATATATACTTATAATATAAGGAAAATAAAAAAAAATAACTAATATCCGCAAGCCTTTCGTCGTGGTAAAAAAGGCTAATTTCATACATAAGGCAGACTCAAGAGAAGACGAAGAGAGATTCTTTTGTACATTATCTTTTTAGAATGACATTTTCTCTTATGTGGGAAGACTTGTAGATGTAATTATTTTTTTATGTTTTATATTTTCTTTCTTGGATGATTTAATTGGAGAAAGATAAATTCACTCTTACAAAAGAAGTGTGCAAGAAACATGGCTTTCATTTGGCCAGAAAATTCACCGGCAGCTACCAAATTGTAAATTTTCAATAATTTGACGACCTATTAGTAAAAATAAATATTATATTCTTTAGTTCAAACTGACCAATAGTTTAGTGACTATTGTACTTTGTTCTATAATAAAACACGAGACTCGTACTATAGACCTAGGAGTCAGTTAGCTTCTAAACTTGAAAATAGAAAAATGAAAGAATCTTACTATATAATAAAACGAATCTGTCTATAAGTAGAAATTTGTAGTTTTTCCGCCCATTTCAAGTTTCTTTTATTAGTAATGTTAGTTTTTTAGCAAGTTTCAATTTATGGTCCATAGAATATTAGATTGGCCGGTAAAAAATCATTGATTTCGTAAATTAGTCACACTGTTGTCTTACATAACCTGCCAATTACTCCATGGTTTTGTAAGAAAATTGTCAACCCTTCCAATCAGTTCCTAAAATACGCAATTAGTTGGGATTTTTTCAAATCACAATAATTATTAGTAATGCGCCGAGATGGTAATTATATTGATCAATAATTATATGGTAATTATATGGTCATTATATAGTCAATAATTATATGGTAATTATATGGTAATTTATGTTAGTTTATATGATAAATAATATGTAGCTATTTTTTTAGGAATAGGCGAGAAAGAGAATTCAATTTCTATTAATATTGGTAATTATATGGTCAATAATTAGCCTCATTTTAAGCGATTCTCAATCAATTATTTATACTCATCAATTTTATTTATGCAATCAATCCCAAATTATTTAGTTTACCATACTTTCTTTATCTTTTCATAAGTTGACATTTTACGTAATATCGATATAAATAATCATTAGCATATCGTTCAACTTCATCCATCGTCCCTTGCAACAACATCCATTAATTTCCGTAAACGAGCAGACATATTTAATGGAGCCAGAAGGTGTAAACTCTGGTGAAGTACCTGTAAAAAATTAATTAAGCGTGTTTAAGTCCAACGATGTATACGACTTATGTGTAAGCTGATAGAGTATACATTAAAGCAAACTTTTAGTGCACTTTATGGATGTATATTTAATTTCCTTATTATCTGAAA
>JAUEKW010133970.1:0-11833 GCA_032274785.1 Ajuga reptans
TTCTTTACATCATAAAAATAAAGAAAGAAATTAACTAATTCAAAAATCACTTTAACTGATATATCTAAGCATTTTTTACTATAAATTGTAAACCTAAGAAATTTATAATTTTTTAATCAAATTTATTTAATACTAAATGATTAAAAAGGAACCCAAAATTTATTAAAATACAAAAAAAAATATAAAAAACTAAAGTAAAAAAAATTAATCTTCTAAAAATAATCATCCTTCCAAAAAAATATTATTTTGAAATCATATGAAATTATTTTAAATAAAAAAATTCGAAAATCAAAATATATCATAATAATTCTAAAAATAAGTAACTCACGTTTAAAACCTTACATTTTGATCATGTATATGCATAATGGATGTCAAATCGAAGATCTTGAAAAGAAGATTAATTCAGTATATTTTTCATAAAAAAAGGAGTTGAAACGAAAAAGTTATAAAACTTTTAAATATTGAAGGGAAAAGCAAAAAAAGAAAAGAAAAAGAAAAAAATCTTATTGGTTGGCTTTTAACCAACCCCTTATTTTTAGCCAATAATTTCCCATTACCCGTAAACACATACCCTAATTATGATTTAAATAAAACTCAAAATAACTATAAAATGACACATCAGCAGTTGACTCTTGTCAACGATCTTACTTTTATGAATAAGGTAGATCATAGAATGGAAATAACCTGCTGCATACACGTGGGTGAAAAGCAGTTGAGATTTTTATGGGTGAAATAGGGCATATTAACCCAAAATAAAGAAAAGAAAAATACCCTAAAAACTCATACGGATGACACGAATTTATTCCTAAAAAATAGACGTCTCTCTTTTAGTATTAAATTCAATCCAGATCCTCTGTCTGAACTACGGTATCCCAATCGTGTCCCATACATAAAATTTATACATCACAAAATTTAGGCGGTGGCTATTGCCACCACAAAAAATTCTTTATACACCACATTTAGTTTTTTTGACAAAAATAACCCAAAGCTAATTGACTAACTTATCCTCTTTTATAAAATTTATAAAATAGATATAAAACTAATCTCCAAACTCCCTTTCTTTTATCTTCTTCGCTGCTTCACTATAAAAAAGAAAGAAGAAGCCATCATTCCTTTCTGCATTGGCTTTTTTAATCTGCTCAACGATCAATCCTGAAATTCTGAACTGCATAAAAGTATTATATCACAAATAAACTGCAAAATAGAAAATAAAATAAACACACCAGATTTAACACGGGGACTGAATCCCTCAGTCCCCTCAAGCTTTTTGCAATTGATAACACCAGAAATATGTTATGTTTTACCCAAAGACTCCATCTCTTAACCCTAACCTACTTGCCTATCAACTATGCTCGGCGACTCCTGTCAACCTAACCTACTTGCCTATCAACTACGCTCGGCGACTCCTGTCAACTTTGTTGACTCTGACGAGGCACAACACCACTGGTCAAAATGAGATCTCTCGAACCTGCTTCGAAGCTCCTTCTCCTGAATTCACTTATGAACAAAGACAGTGTTATAACACTCATATCTCACCAAACCCTAATTCTCGTCGAGGTATACAAAAACTCACAGATATGAAACTATGAAAATATATCACTCAAAAATACAAAAACTAAAATATTTATAAATATATTCCAAAATATATTTAACAATCTCCCCCTTTTTGGATTTTTTTGTCCAAAACCAAGTGCAAGAAATTTAAAGCAATAGAACACTTCCCTTTTAAAGATGGTGGCAACATAGTGAGATAAAAAAAATCTCCTCCTGAAAAATTGCATCAATAGAACCAACTAGAGAGAGCAACAAAAACCATCACAATCACAAAAGCAATAAAAACTAACATAAACACTAGCATGATATAATGAGTAACAATCAGACTCCCCTCAATAGCAACAATCAACAATCAAGGACTATCCTCCAAAATCTCGAGCTTCAAACACAGCTTGATTCAGACTCCCCTGCAACAACATCTTTACTCTCCCTCAAAAACATCTTTCTTTACTCCCCATTTTTTGGACAAAAATTGAAATTGAAATTGACTTGACTATGGTGGAAAGCGGTTTGCGAATACTGATAGTGATAAGACGTAATGACTGAAGAGCTCAAAAGAATGGACGGAAGATATGTGGGCTTGGTGAAGTCCATAAATTGGGCCGAATAAAATAGAGAGAGAGATGGGTTCATGGTTATTAAGTAAAGGCAATTGGACTTTATTGTCAACAAAATGCGCATCCCACAAAACAATAAGGACTCACAAGATAGAAATTTCAAAGAACCCAGAAAATAAAGCATACCAAGTCCACAATCAAATTAGCACGAAATACAAGGGGCCATGGGAAACTTATAATTGAGAATTTAAAACCACACCCAGTTAATCATGAAATGAGATGCCTTAAAATTTAAAAAAAATATGAAAATACAAATGAATGCCGAATGCAGAGTCTATGTTACAACACTGATTTTTTTTTTCAGAATGCAGAGACCTAAGAATTTTCTGAGTGTGTCAAATATCTGTAGATCCAAGGCTTTAGTAAAAAATTTCCTAATTAATTTTCAGTACAAACTTGGTTCATAGAGATGGTTCATTCTCCTACTAATTCACGAATATAGTGATGCATTTTGTCTATGTGCTTTGTGTGAGGATGTTGTGCAAGATTTTTTATAATATTAATAGAACTAGTGTTGTCACAATAAATGCTAACTGAACCTACCTCCACACCATAGTCTGTCACCATTTGTTTCATCTGATCAAGCTGAGCGCAGCATCTCCCGGTGACTATGGACTTGTGTTCGTGTTCTAGCATATAGAGAAAATTAGCAGATCCATTACTAGTTAACATACAATTTTCCTTTTCTTCAGATACTAGACACTGATCCTTAGTAAATTCTACATGCAAGTTTTGATCACATAACTGGCTGATACTGATCAAATTAACCTTAAGATTTTTGATTAGTAGAACATCCTTAAGTTTAGGTAAGCCGATCAGGTTAAGTGTTCCTTTTCTACGACTTTACTCCTAACCCCAACTCCAAATGTGACAAACTCATTATGCACTACCTCAACATTAACAAGGTAATTACTCACTCCAGTCATATGTCGGGAACACCCGCTATCAAAGTACCATGCACCCGAAACACCAGCATTACAGAAAAAACAATATTAAAACAACCATGAGATTTAGGTACCCAAACTTGACGTATTTTCAAAGTCTGTGTTGTTGGGAGATCCACCTTTTGACGAGAGGTTCTTCTTGGACTACCTCTATAACCTGAAAGAGAAAAATAATAATCAGCCTTCATTTTGTAATAATTTAGACGAATATCTCCAGGTCTACCACATTAATGACACACAGGAATAAATGAATAATTATTTCAGAAATTCTGTCTCCCGAATGTTGTAACACTGGACTGTGCAAACTCATATTTCACCTCGTGTTCTTGTGAACATATTTATTTTGTCCAGAGGGGTGCACATACACAACATTGGTTCCAGTTTGGTCCTGACGTGTTCTATCACTGGCCTGTGTTATAACATTGGACTCTGACTAGATAAAAACACGATGGGTACCACTAGATGGTTCACCTTCATACACTAGACCAGATAGATCACCATTACACTTTTCAAGATTAATGAGTTCAGTTTGAGTAGCCTTACTAGAAATTAGTCGTTTTATAACCTGATTGGATTTTTCTATCTCAAGAGATAGCTTCTCAATGGTTTGATCTTTGACGGTCAAACTTTCCTTACAAAGTCTCAAGTCATCCTGGATCTTCTGAAGATCAGATTGCAGTCCTTTTATCTCCTCGTCTCTTTCAACCAGGGAGTGTTGTAACATTGATTCTGCTTCGCGATTCTTTTCTACTCCTTCTGACTTAATCAACATCTGATTCTCCTTAGTCAGCTTGGTGATGACGCAATCCTTCTCCTTGCTTTCTGCTCTGAGTTTTTCAAGCTTCCATCATTTTAATCGCCTCGACTCCCGAATGTATTTTTTGTACATCTCTTGCATCTCTTCCAGTGTGGGATCTGCTTCATAATTAGAGATATCAATTTTAAAATTTGACAGATCATGTTGTAACATACCTGATGAGTCGTTAGAATTTGGGTTTGCAACATTCTTTTGACCCATAAGGAATGCATAGGAGGCTGAAAGAGCTGCCAGGTTACTTGAGTGATCATCCTCTTCTTCAATCAACTCTTCGTATTCAAATTCGTCACTCCATGTTGCAGCGAACAATTTATTCTACTTTTTTAAGAACGTTGCACATTTCTTCTGGATGTGCCCCCATCCATCATATTTTCGGTACCGAATCTTATCTGTCTTCATACCTGCAAAATTTGACAAAGAATTAGCATTAGATGTATTGTTTTTATTATACTTTTTACCTGTTGCTGAGGACTTTTGATTTTTCATCAAGTTCTCGAGCTTATTTGAGAACAGAATCATATGCTTGGTTAGCTCAGCAGGATCTGGGTCTCGTGAGCTGCTCTCATCTTCTTTGTGCTGGATTTCTACTTTGAGCGCAATACCATCATTTTCTTCTTTCTTTTCAAAGCCCTTGTTGAGTTTAAAGGTAAGGAGATCTCCCACCAACTGGTCAATCTTCATATTCTCAACATCCTTGGAGGTATCAATTGCAGTAACCTTTTAGGAGAATCGATCTGGCAAGGATCTTAGAAACTTGTCAACCATCAACGATTCTTGCACCATTTCCCTCAGTGATAGTTGCTTATTCACAATGCCCATGAAGCGTGTATGATATTCCTCAATGGATTCACTTTTCTCCATTCACAGATTGTCGAATTGGTTCCGCGGATTCCTCAGTTTGGACTTTTTTACCTCTTTAGTACCTTCGAAGTAGTTCTCAAGTAGATCCCAGACTTCTTTAGTTATCTTGCAGTTGCAAATTTTTGTGTACTGGGTTTGATCAACAGCTGTTCGGATGAAAAAAAGAGCCTTGTGGTTCACTTTGCGTTGTTCCTTCTCAGTTGCGGACCACTCAGACTTTGGCTTTTGGTGTGGCTGAATTTGCAGAAGTAGGTGCAAACCATCTTGTTTCAACAATACTCCAATATTCCTCGCCCATAGCTTCCAAGTGAGTCATGGTCAAACACTTCCAATAATCATAGTTTGTTCCGTCAAGCAGTGAAAGTCGTGATGTGTGCCCCCGAAGATCCATGAGCGTGCAGTTATCCAAGACCCTCCATATAAGGATACAGATAGGCTATTGATACCAATTGAAATTCTGAACTGCACAATAATATTATAACAAAAATAAACTGCAAAACAGAAAATAAAATAACATACCAGATTTAACACGGGGACTGAATTCATCAGTCCCCTCGAACTTTTAGCAACTGATAACACCAAAAATAGGTTATATTTTACATAAAAACTCCCTCTCTTAACCCTAACCTACTTTCCTATCAACTACGCTCGGCAAATCCTGTTGACTTTGTTGACTCTGACGTGGCACATCACAACTGGTCAAAACAGGATCTCCCGAACCTGCTTCGAAGCTCCTTCTCCCGAATTTTCTTCTGAACAAAGACAGTGTTATAACACTCCTATCTCACCAAATCCTAATTCTGATCGAGGTATACAAAAACTCACAAATATGAAACTATGAAAATATATCACTCAAAAAGACGAAACTAGCTCTCGCCTATATCACTATTAAACCTCGACACCCTTTATGAAACTAGCGCTCAATATTTATAGTTTCAATTTGATATCCTACGAGACTTAGGATATCATTCGCGAAATTCAAATCAAATAAGAATCCTTCAAAGTTTATCTGCCAAATCCCTATCCGACCTGTCTTCAAATCTCCTCCAAGATATGTATCCGATCTTCTTGATTTGTGAATAAGTGCTAGACTGATATCTTCTTGATATGACATTATCTTATACAAAATATGATATACATTAAATTTCCAAAATAAAAATTCCAACTAAAATGTCATATTCAATTTATTAAATTAAATCCAGAGTTCATGGACATATCAAAAGGTGACAAAGTCAATTTGCTCACCAGCAGTTACACACTTCATTCACCTCTAAATTAAAACAAATAAAAATAAATGAATAAATATTGCTCAACAAATTAATCCAGATAAGAAAGTATAGAAATACATGATTTTGGAAGGTCCAATAGAACTTGGAAAGCGGATAAAGCAAACAAGTATTAAGAACACTTTCCCAGGAAATGGAAGAAAATGCAATTCGCGATAAAAATCTCCATGCCCTCCTCGGAATCAATTAGCATAAAAATCACAATTTCCTCGGAACATGCTGCATCCACCCCTGCTCGTCCACACGCCTCTTCAGAATAAATTATTTGCATAAATAATTTTTTGTATAGTATTTTTTCAGGGTACATCAATTATTTTAAATATATAATAGTATTTATATAAATATTATATAAAAAAGTTAATTGAAATATATAGTATATAAACGAACTGAATATTCGAATAAAATACAATTATATTTATATTCGAATTCGAAGACTATACAAAATAAAAATTAATTAGTATTTTAATTCTATTTAGTTTTTTTTTCAAATTCGAATCATCCTAAATGAATTCAAATCACAAATCGAATTAAAATTATTTCATTTGCTTACAACATTAGCTTAAATTCAAAACGCTCCTTAAGCTTATGTACCTAGTCCTTTTGTTATTTTGTGCCTTTGATTAGCCCTTAGGTAGAGTTGTGATATACATAGACACACAACACGTAATTAACATGTGCATTAGTAATTTGTAATTTTAGCTAAAACATTATATTGTGTGGCCTCCCTTTGTTTGCAATTGCTTCTATATTCACGGTGGACATAGATCCCCCCCTGTTCGAAATTGTGCTCCTATTCATAGTTGGGTACAAGTTAATATTCTCATCGTTAATGTGTAAAGACCTTATTTCCAAATTATGGATGAGATAATTAGCTGCATTCTTGAGATTTGACACATCAGTTGGTGGGTACATTAACTTGTATTTAACGTGGATAAGGGGACGGGACTATCCTCCGCCTGCTTGGTATTCTTTTTTTTTTGGCTGTTCACCGTCTTCTTCGCTGGTCGCCCTTCATCGTCGGAGGAATTTCTGAACTAGGTTGGAACGAATTACAGTAGGCCCCGAGAAATCGAAGACAAATAGGACAAAAAATCCAGATCTACGCTCCCCCCACCCCCAAATCTTCACCTCTGTAATTACAACTTGGAAACGCCGTCGGTTTACTGTTCTTCAAGTTTAGATTTTGTTTGATTTTCGAATTTGATTTTCAAGTTTGGGCACTGTTCTTCAAGTTTGGAGAAGATGAACAGACGATGAACATTGGGGGAGGATGAACATTTAATTTTCTGTTTTATTTTTATTTTACAGATTTTTTTTATTTGTGGGGCATTTTAATTTAGTTTTAATTTGGCAGGATGATTGGATAATTAAAATCTGATGTGTAAAATAGCTCAAAGTATGAAAATTAAATAATAAATTCTACCTAAGAATCCGACGCCACATCACTTCAAATTCCCAATTTCTGCCGGCACGTGTCCGGCAAAAATTTGAATTTTAGGACGAAATGCGTACAATCCAAATAGTTACGGGATGAAATTAAAAAAGTAAGAAGTTGTGGGATATTTCGCGGGTGAGGCTATAGTTGTGGGACGTATTATGCATTTTTCCCTGATATCGAATACCGCCGAAAATATGTGATCTCATCCATTAAATTGTAACGTAATTTGCATTTGCAATTAGGGGTGACAATCTCTGACACGACTCGAACAACCCGACACGATCGAACCCGAAAATTGAGGGTTAGGTTCGACCCAAAATGGGTTCGGGTCAGAAACGGGTTGAACCCAAAGGACACGAAAAGAAAATGGGTTGGGTTGGGTCAACCCGCAACCCGTTTCTTTAAAAAAATTAAAATTAAAATTAGGATATATATAGTTAAGCATATTTGTAAACTTTTTGTGAATTATTTTTCAAGTTTTCAACTTATTTTATGGACATGTATAAGTAATGTGTGTATTTTGTGTTGTTGACTTGTATTGTTACTGGTTACTTAGTCAATTTTAATCTTTTGGGCCATAAATATATATTTGCAATGTGTTAAATGCAATTTGAAATTTAAAAAATATATATTTTGTGATGTTTTCATGTTTTAGGGGTCATAACAATTACTTTAAGTTTCTAAGGAAAAGTAAAAAAAAAAATTAGAAATGCATGTGTTTTCGATTTTTTTTTTTAAATTTGGGTTGGAAGCGGGTTGACGGGTTGACCCGCAACCCAAACAGGTCGGGTTAGGGTTGTGAATCTCAATCCGTTTGGGTTCGCGGTCGGGTTCGGGTTGGAAAAAAGTTTGTAATAATCAGGTCTCAACCCGACCCGCGAACCCGCAACCCGCAACCCGACCTGTTTGACACCCATATTTGCAATATGTTTGATCTCACAAAATTATAAATTTTGAAGGATTTAAGTGGACCTGAAAATTAATATTCAATATTTTCCTTGTTGAACATCTTTAGGGTATATTTGTTTATGGATTAAGCGGGGTATAGAAAATGGTAAAATTTTTTATTCTATGAATTCTAAATCTAATGTTTGTTTTGGAATAGAATATGGTAAAATTACTAAGATATTGTCAAATCATCATTAAAAAGTGATGAAAATATATCAAAATTTTAAATAATAATTAATAAAATTATTTAAATTAGATCGTCACGTCATCCATTCGAACGGGGAACCTATAAACAAACGTACCCCTGGGGACCTCACCCAGACTAGTGGTCTACATTGTTTGAAACTTTTCAATAATCACGTAAGCTCATATGTGAAATTTATTTACGGATTTTTTCGTCCGGACGAGGAACGAGACAATTTAATTTAAATAATTTTATTAATTATTATTTAATTTATAATATATTTTGATTTTTGATTACTTTTTAATAATAATTTAATAATATTTCATCAATTTTATCATATTCTTAGGGATGTCAAACGGGCTAATCCTACCGGTTCTAGCGGTTTTCGGGCTTATAGGACCTCAGGTTTATCGGTCCATTTTTAACGGGCCAACAATATGATGAATCTAACCCCAACCCTATTAGTTTTCGGGTTAATCAAGCTACTATCGGGGTACAAGTCAAACTTTTAAAATATACTGAAATCTAACAATCTTAGCAATTCAAACATAAAAAACTGATTAGAAATCCATGGTCTATGTAAAAAAAAAAATATGTACATTAAAATTAAATCAATTTTCCGCACCAAATTACATGAGAACGAAAAACAACAGAATTAAATCAACAATATTTAAGGGGGTAATTCTAAACACAACCACCATAATACTCTTCACAGCCACCATTTTAAGAGTAATTCTACGGTGCACCTAGGGTACCGGTGCACCTGTAAAATTTTCAAGACTCATCAAGTTACAGGTTTCATTTTAATTAAAAAAAACGTATTCCGAGGCACTAATTCACATTCTCTTCTTTCTTGTTGTATAATAATTAAAATTAAAATATTAATTGCTTTCTTCTCCTCAACTCTGCATCACACCTTTCCGCTGCCGCCACTTGCATCAGTTAGACGCCTCTGCAAAGACGAACACTATCTGGTGTAATTATGAGAACTCAGATCGAAATAGAAGGTGACAGCCTCCATTAATCCACTATTCCTTAAAAAATTAAAACTTATCAACTATCTAACCCTCCTGCAAATTCTCCCTCACTTTAAATTATAAACCCAAACTTGTCCCCTGCAAGATCTCAAACATACATCTCAAGCCTCCAAATTTTGTTTTTAGTTTTTAAAAGAAAAAGTTTAGAAGAGGAAAATGAAAAAGAGATTCAGACTTTTTGTCTTTCTTTCTTTTTTCGTTTCTAAATGAATAAGATTTGAAGATGAAACCTAAAAGAAGACCTCAAGAGGGGATTACAACATCTTATATCCAAAGACGAATACCACACCAGTCGATATTGAAAATATGTGATCCATGAAATTGGAAAGAACTTTAAATGCTTCATTTGATGTTTAGAAGCCATAACTGAACCAACAGGTTACCGATAAATTATTTTAATATTCTGACTTGATCTAATGGTTTCTATTGAAAGATGTTCAATCAAACGGTTTATATTGCTTAGGTGCACCGGTACCTCAGGTGCACCCTAGAAGGCCTCCTATTTTAAATATATGGTCTAAATTTCTTATTTTACCCCAATTCGGATCCTCTGTTACACTACATATTTCATCTACTATTACACAATATTTAATACATGACACGTATTAATTAGTGACATCATCCAATACACGTGTCGTTTTTGGTAACATTGTGAAATATAAGATGAAACATGGAAATGTAACAGGTGATCTCATGGGATTTTACCCATCTACATTTACATTCCAAAATTAATAATACGTGTTTTTCTCATTTTTCTCTCTTCACAGCTATAATTAACATACCCTAATTGTATTCCTACACTTGGTAAAAATTCTCCCATATTTTTCCTGTATCTCTATGGCTGTCGGCGGCCATCAGTAGTGTATCTCAATTCCGATAGTAGCCGCGCCACCTCCGACCCTTATTTTCTCCCAAAACAGCAGCACACAATTGCTGAATGATACAAATAAAAGAAAGGAAAGGTGATAGAAGGGAGAATCCACTGTCACCGCGCGTGTTCCATGGAGGAGCCCGATCAAGAAAGAAGTTGTCGCCGGCAAAATAGAAGCCCGCCAGTTTCCGTCGACCTCAATCGAACCCAAATCAGATTGTAGTTATTGCACCCTCGCGCCGACGCAGTTAGCAACCTCGCCGCTTTGTATTGTCGGAATGTGGATGTAATAAGATGAGGAAGGAGGTGTAAGTAGGTGCCGCTGTATCAGTGAGAGTAATGAAGAAGAAGAGAGGGTTAAGTGTGTGTCTTGTTTATTTTACAGGTGAAAGAAATTGAAAAAAGTTAGAGAGAGAAGATGAAGTAATTCTATGTGCCCATCCATGTATGAGAGCGAGAGAGAGAGAGAGAGAAAACCCACGAAGAAGAGGTGGCTGTAAATAAGAATTATAAGGGCAGAAAGGAGATTCAATAATATATTTAAAATTAGTGGCTATAAAGAGAAATATGGTGGTTGTGTATAGAATATAGAAATATCCTATCTAAAGGTGTTACGTCCTAAATTGGGCCTAAATTCCAATAAGGTTAGCTGAGTTGTTGATCAATCAAGCCCACACTTATTGAATTCAATTTTAACAGCAATACAAATAGTTTGAGATAGAGAATCAATGATAGAATATGAAAACAAAGTGATACATACCTTTTAAAACTAGCATCCAGGTTACAAGATTAATAAAAAAAATTAATAGTATATTTCGGGCCAGCCCCTGCGGTTTTGTGGGTCCGACGGTTCGGGTTAAAAGCCTAAAATTTAAATGGGTTGTATATATGTGAACCTAAATCTGAGTTTTATCGGGCGGGCTCGGGCCATTTCAGCAACCCATCCCAAAATAAACATTGAATTTATAATTTATAATTTATTCAATCAAAACAAACAAACAGACCCTTAAAAGATCTTCAAGAGAAAAATGAAGAAGGAAAAGGAAAAAGTAGCTGAAGTCTCTTTGCAGCAGTTATACTGTGTTTGCCAGTATTAATTGAGAAAAACATGTTGGATAAAATCCAATAACATAAGTTAGGCTTCTACGTGTCTAATTAAATGTGTATGCTGTCTTTACGGAAGCCTAACATTAAAGTGATCCAATTAAGTTTTGACTTATGAGCTTATATGAGTATAGTTAGTTCATGGGTCTAATTTGTAGATATCATTAGGGGA
>JAUEKW010134012.1:0-11829 GCA_032274785.1 Ajuga reptans
ATTTTCAGCATGGTAGAGACGGAGGTAGAGGAGAACCCGAATACCATGTCAGGTATGTTAATAGTTGATGGAATTCCTGTATTTGTGTTATTTGATACTGGTGCTTCGCATTCATTTATTTCTACGAGATTTCATAATATGACTGGTTGTAATAGTTCGAAATATTTAAAATCTCTAGATATAAGTATACCCGCAGGCTGTGTTGTTACTGCAGATTCCATAGTTAGAGGTATAAATGTAGAAGTGAATGCACATAGCTTGTCTGCTGATCTCTATGTTCTAGATATGAATGACTTTGACGTTATTTTGGGAATAGATTGTTTGTCCAAGCACCGAGCCGACATTCAGTGCTTAGAAAGAAGAGTTATCCTGCAAACACCAGACGACGTGACAGTTTACTTCCAAGGATCGAAAAGTAACAAGGTTCTACGTGTTGTTACGGCAATGAAAGCATTGAAGATGTTACGGAAGGAGGGGTGCCAAGATTATCTAGTAAGTATGGTAGGAGATACAATACCAACAATGACAGTGAACGATGTGATGGTGGTTCGGGAGTATACAGATGTCTTTCCAGAGAATCTACCCGGGATTCCACCCAACAGACAAGTGAAGTTTACAGACTTGGTACCTGGTGTTGCACCTACATCAAAGCCCCCTATAGAATGGAGCCAAAGAAGTTACAAGAACTTAAGGTGAAAATTCAAGAGCTACTTGAGATGGGTTTCGTCAGACCAAGTGTGTCACCATGGCGTGCCCCAGTATTGTTTGTAAAGAAGAAGGACGGGACTTTGCGGATGTGCATTGACTATCGTGAACTGAACTGACTCACGATAAAGAACAAGTACCCTTTACCTTGCATAGAAGACTTGTTCAACCAATTGAGAGGATTTGGAGTATTTTCAAAGATTGATCTGAGGTCCGGGTATCATCAGCTCAGAATTAAATATGCAGATATCCCTAAAACAGCATTCCGGACGAGGTATGGTCGCTACGAGTTTGTAGTTATGCCATTTGGACTGAGCAACGCACCAGCTGTCTTCATGGACTTGATGAATAGAGTCTTCCACCCTTATTTGGATAAGTTTGTTATCGTTTTCATCGATGACATACTTGTACATTCAAAAGACAAAAAGGAACACGAGGAACATTTGAGGATTGTATTGGAGACACTTCGGAGGGAGAAGTTATAGGCCAAGTTTAGCAAGTGTGAGTTCTGGCTTGACAGAGTAGTGTTCTCGGACACATTGTCACATCTCGAGGAATAGAAGTTGACCCAGCCAAAGTTGATTCTGTGAATGATTGGAAAGTGCCGACAAGTGCGAATGAGGTTCGTAGTTTCTTGGGACTTGCAGGCTATTATCGGAGGTTCATTGAAGGATTTTCCAAGTTATCAGCTCCGATGACGCGATTAACTAGAAAGGGAGAGAAGTTTTTGTGGAACGATAAATGTGAAGAAAGTTTTCAGGAGCTTAAGAAAAGGTTGACGACTGCCCCTGTCTTAACCATCTCGGATCCATCAGAAAAGTTCGTAATCTACAGTGACGCATCCAAGCAAGGGTTAGGATGTGTGCTAATACAGAGTGGCAAAGTGTTTGCCTATGCATCGAGGCAATTGAAGCCACATGAAGTAAATTACCCCAACCACGACTTGGAGTTGGCCGCAGTCGTGCATGCTTTGAAGATTTGGCGATACTATCTCTACGGAGGTACGTGTGAGATTTACACTGATCACATGAGCTTGAAGTACTTGTTCACACAAAAGGAGTTGAATATGAGGCAACAAAGATGGTTGGAGCTTGTGAAGGATTATGATGTTACTATTCACTACCATCCTGACAAGGCTAATGTGGTAGCTGACGCCCTTAGCCGAAAGACAAGGGGATATTTGAACTACATGTTAACTGCGAACGAGGATTTAGTCCGAGAATTCGAGAGAATGAGTCTTGAGATAGTCACACCTCCAAGGACTGTGAGCTCTTACTTAACAGCCTTAACAGTGCAACCAACGTTGAAGGAGAAAATTAAAGAATGGCAAGCTCGAGACAAGTTCATACTCCTAATGAAAGAATGTGCGCTTGCCGGAGAAGGCAAGTGATTTGAAGTATCTGATGATGGCACAGTGTACTTTCAAGGGAGAATTTGTGTGCCTAAAGATAGAGTTGAGAAGATTGATTCTTGAGGAAGCGCACTCTATTCCTTA
This sequence comes from Ajuga reptans, assembly GCA_032274785.1. Taxonomy (NCBI): domain Eukaryota; kingdom Viridiplantae; phylum Streptophyta; class Magnoliopsida; order Lamiales; family Lamiaceae; genus Ajuga; species Ajuga reptans. The sequence goes on from JAUEKW010134012.1 coordinate 2,201, forward strand.
CACCGTTCATCCCGGAAGCACGAAGATGTATCATGATTTAAAGGGGAACTTTTGGTTGTATGGATTGAACAGAGAAGTTGCTGATTTTGTTAGAAGATGCATTGTCTGTCAGCAAGTTAAAGTAGAGCACCAACGACCTTTTGGACTACTTAAGTCACTTCATATCCCCGAGTGGTAGTGGGAACACATGACGATTGATTTTGTAGTGGGTTTACCACGAACCAAGAAGGGGAATCATGCTATATGGTTTATTGTTGATCGACTCACCAAGTCAGCGCATTTCTTACTAGTAAGGATGAATTTCCGAATGCACCAGTATGCTCAGCTATACATCCGGGAGATAGTGAAACTTCATGCCGTACCTGTCTCGATTGTCTCCGATCGAGATACTCATTTTACATCAAAATTTTGGGGGAGTTTACAAGAGGCTTTAGGAACGAAGCTGAATTTCAGTACTGCATATCATCCACAAACTGACGGACAGTCCGAGAGAACTATTCAGACGCTTGAGGACATGTTGAGGGCATGTGTTCTCGACATGGGAGATAATTGGGAACATCATTTTCCATTGGTGGAGTTCGCTTACAACAATAGCTATCAAACAACCATTGGGATGGCACCTTATGAGGCTCTCTATGGGAGGAAATGCAGATCACCTGTTTATTGGCATACAGTTGGTGAGAAGAAGTTGTTGGGACCTGAGATGCTTCGAGATACAATTGCAGTGGTGGAAAATATCCGAGGGAATATCAAAGTGGCTCAAGATCGATAAAAGTCTTACATTGACCAGCGTAGAAAAGACCTCGAGTTTCAAGTTGGTGAGAAGTTATTTTTGAAGGTAGCACCAATGAAAGGGGTAATGCGATTTTGAAAGAGAGGTAAGCTCAGACCGAGGTACGTTGGACCATTTGAGATACTTGAGCGAATTGGAGGTTTGGCGTATCGGTTGGCTTTGCCACCCGACTTTTCAGCAGCTCACAATGTTTTCCACGTTTCTATGTTGAGGAAGTACGTGCATGATCCGAGTCATATCGTCAGCTACTCTTCATTAGAAGTCAGCAAGAACCTCACCTATGACGAGCAACCCGAGGCGATACTTGACAAGAAAGTTCACAAGTTACGAAATAAGGAAACGGTGTTGGTGAAAGTGCAATGGAAAAATCATAGCAAGGAAGAAGTTACGTGGGAACGTGAGGAGGAACTTCAAGCTCGTTATCACGCATTTTATTCTCTAGGTACGTTTATAATTTTTGAGGACGAAAATTTATCTAAGGGGGATAGGATGTAACACCCGACATTTTTTTGCTATTTATTTTATTAATAATTATCATTATGTGCAATTACTCCATTTTAATGATTTATTAACTTGTGCCAAATTATTTATTTATTAATCCAATGTTGGGCCTCGGCCCAACCCCAATTCAATTTGGCTCGTTTAATATTTCCAAGCCCAATGTTATATTGGGAATTATTATTATTTTACAAGTCCATTTATTTACAACATATTATTTTAATAATTTATTTTATTAATTTAAGTCCAATGTCTCAATAGGAATAATTTCATTGTATTATAATAATTTTATTCCTTTCATCTCATTCTAAGCCCAAGCCTTTGAGCCCAAGACTCAAGCCCAATGCACTAAATTGTAAAGGCCCATGTCTTGAGCCTAAAGGGATCCAAATTCCTGCAGATCACAGTAACAATCCTAGCCCTAACTATATATATATATATATATTAAAAAACCATAATCAAACTCACATTAACAAATACACGCGGTCACATCAAATTTACTTCTGCATAAATTAAGAAAAGTAAGGTAATTTTCTTTTTCTCTTTTTTGTTCTTTATTTCCTTAGGTGTTAGGTTCATAACAGTAGATAATATAGAAGTGGTAAGGGAACTGTTAGATTGAAATTAATATTGCCTCTATAGGTGAAATTCATACGGTTGTGATTGAGTTATGGCGTGTGTGTAAATATATGATTAGTATGTGTGTTACTGTGTGCGTGAACAGTAATTTGAGCATGTGTGTGATGAAATATGTGTGCGTGATTATGGGTGTGTGCGTGATTTTATATGTGTGCGTATTTATGTGTGTGTAAGAGTGTGTGTTTAATTAAAGAAAAGGCTTATGGAGTGTGTGATGGTGATGGTGACGGTGACCGGTAGAAAAGAAAGATGGGAGTAAATTAGGTGTGTGTGTGCAGGCGTGGATTTGTGTGTGTGCGTTAATTGTATGTGTGTGTGCGTGAGGTTGTGTATATGTGTTGATTAGATTATATATATACATATGATATACATATATACGTGTGTGAGTGAATTGTGTATGTGTCTGCACATGGGAATAAAACAACATATTGATTAATTGGTAGAGAATGATTTAAGACTTTTAATTGGGATGTGTGCGTGGGTTTTGGTAGACCTTAGTAGTGTAGTTTTATTCTTTTTCTTTTTTTTCTTATTTTTAGTATTTGGTGGTAAGATAGTTGGGATTGGACATCTTATTGGGTACTATTGTTCATGAGATTAGGAATTTAATCCTAATTAGGCCCTTATACCGTTAAATAAGACTTATTGGTAATAATAATAAATATCAAAACATGTAATTCCTACGTGTAGGTTGTACGGAATTCGGACCACGGGCTTAGCACCATTGCATGAGATTTCATCATTTTTACTCAAGGCACTCGAGCTGAGAGTTTTACTGTTTATTGTTTTTAACTATATTTACTTGACTGTATACGTGTGCTATTAGTTACAATTCGTTGCTTGCTAATACGAGTATTGCCATTATTAATTCGCTGCTTGCCATCACAAGTATTGTCATTATCAATTTGCTACTTGCTATTATACAAGTATTGCCATTATGTGTCTTGCCAATACAAGCACATCATTATTATAATTGTTACATGGTATGCCTCTTTGTTTGTATAATTATCTGTGATAAATTGTATTCTCCCACGAGCTAAAGGAAGCTCACCCCAACCCATTATTGATCCTTTCAGATTAGCTTGGTACCAGCGTAGGAGCGAGGCGGGACTCTGAGCATATGGTCATGGTAAATTAATTCATCTTTTGAACTTATTTTATTTGAGTATTTACCTTCTTAGGACATGTCAATTAGTTTTACTTTATTTCATTTTATTTAAAAGAATTGCTTATAAAATTCTTCCGCACTAATTAAATTTTATTAAATGACAGATATTATTTATTTGGCTTATTTTTAGTTACTTAGTATTTGAAATATGAATTACTGTTTTGTTGTTATTTTTTTAAAATTAGTTTTTAAATGTCTTTATTAAACTATTATGAAAATCGGGTCGTTACACATGGTGTACTGCCTCAACTCGTATAGAAGGTCCCATCGAACTAGAGACCACGAGTATTCACCAAATCCTATCATATTGGCTATTGTACGTAATCCATAGTGTTCATCAGGTAATACGTTAAACCTAGCAAATTCTAGTCTAATCGGACCTCAATTTAGTTGGACTATTTTTATCAGGTCGACAATATTGTAAACCTAATACTAACCCTATCGATTTTCAGGCTAGTGGGGCCACTATCGGGCTAGAGTTTGGCCTTCTTACTAATTGAGGATTCACAAGATCGTGACACACATTACTATTAAGAATATAGACACACCTAAGGCTAGGATATCTAGATTTTAAAATCTCCAAAGCATCAACAATATTACGAACTCATAGTTGATGTAAGAAATAAATGTTTGTAATCATCGAAAAGCGTATTATTAAGAAGAGCACATCATCAAAATATAAATATTATTACCACGTAACATTTATATCACAAAATAACAAAACAATAATTTATGAAAATTATTACAACATAACACCAATCTATGTATTATCATCTACAACAAATGCATTACAATACAACATTAATTAATAAAAGCCATAGTCCAAAATATTACAAAACATATAAGGATAATGTTAGCGGATGCTACTCTCATTTTAAATTATTATATATATATATGTTGATCCAACTATCTAAGTGAACAATGACTTACAGTAATAGTACACACACACACACATATAAATATATATATATATATATTTTTATCAAACTATATAAGTGAACACTGACTTACATTAATATTACACACACACACACATATAAATATATATATATATATATATATATATATATATATATATTCCATATTACATCTCTATTATATGTATTATCTAAGAATATATATTACATTATAACAACAATTACAATTTACAACATATATATAATTTTTGCAGGCTACCAGGCCAGCCCTAGCCCTGTAGGGCTTCGAGCTAATCAATCCTCGGTTTAGTCGGGTCAATTTAAATGTGCTGGCAATATGATGAACCTAACCCTGGATGGTTTAGGGCGGTTTCAGGCTGGGCCTGCAGTTTCGGGCTTTTTTAACATCCCTACACATGATGGGAATTCGGGAATGTTCTCTCAATTGCATTCATCAATGCAAGTTCATGGTCAGTGGCAAATACATTAGGTAACGTAGATTGGTCCATCAAAACTTTAAATATAATACACATCCATATATAGTTATCATGATCTTTCTCATACTGCAAATACACACATGAGAAAAGGTAAGGTTGGTGAAAGTTACCCCTACCGTAACGCCCCAATCCCAATACTGGAATTCGGGTGCAACTTAAAAAAGTGAACTTTAAAGTCTGGGCCATTTTTTCCCTTCACTTCCTTTCTAAACAATGATTTTAAAATACATGAACCATATTAGAGCGCATATGGAAGACTCATAATTAAAGGTACATTTGTCTGAATGTGACTATGATTAAGTCTACCCAAATATTATTCATTAGTAACAAGTACACATGTCAAATTAAAACTAAGTCAAGAATTAACATTTCATTATTCCTTTACATATCCATAAATAAGATCCCTAAGAGACACTTCGTGAAAGTAGCAGCTCCAGCCCCTTCAGTTGACATTACCTGAAAATTTGGTTTTGGGGAAACATGAGTTTTGGACTCTGTGGATAAGTTATTTATAATCTAAGAAATTTGTAAAGAACACATGAGTCAACTCCCTTTACTTTACTTACCTTGTCCCACCTCTTCTGGATGGGACCCACCTATTACGATGGGAGCGACACGTCTATCGTCTCCATTGACCCCGCAAGGTTCAATAGGCTTTTAACTTATCCCGGTTACCGGGTTGAGATGAAACATACATAAATGATAATTAAAATAGATAACAAATAATGTTACCCACATCCTTAGCTTATTGTCTGATATGAAACTCATAATTGAGATGTTGTCAGAGAAGTCGAAGGTGCCCCGATCAACTATGCATATCTGACCCTGTATCTTATAAATCTCAGTATATTTTCTTGATTTATCATTCTTTATCATTACATGCTTGTCCTTTATTTTCATGCATATTTAGACATATTAATCATCCAATTCACATATCTTTCGCACATTGTTTAGTTACCTAGAGTATAATCACATATTTCATACTACAAGCATACGGTGTACATAGATGGCATATAACTTCACAACATTAACACAAAATTACTTGAACACCTGGAATAATAAGCTTCCTAATCCATTTTAAAATTCTAACCATAGTAGCATCACGTAGAGCATATAATTCCACCCATCATTACCATTTCCGTGGAGCCCCCCAAGAAGACGTAGATTCATTAGTATCCTCCTTAGCTACGCCATCATTATCATATTAATTCGAGTAGTTATAAAATTACTAGTTTTGACACTCAAGCACATTTGATGTAATTTTTTATCATTAAAACGCACATATACTATCTCAAGATTAGATTCACAATTATTCATAAATCATAATCCCTTAGTAAGTACAAGAGCTCAAATTCACAATCGAAAGTTAGAATACACTTTAGCCGGTTGTACATATATAGTATAATATAATAACAATCAAGATAAGTATTTAATACACATATTTAGGTACATGTATACCCAAGTAATCATGCTCAAAACCTCACATACAAATATTTATTAAATGTAAAGAGTATAAATGCATGATTATTATGTGTAAAATGATCATTTATAATCAATTAAAGGAACGTAATTGTGAATTAAAACCATTCTCAACTTTATAATATCAATATTAGAGGAAAATGAGCTGGTTTCTATTGTATTTGAACACCCCGAGAGGTATAAAACGTATTTTGGGGTAAAATAATAATTAAAGAAGAGTGTAGGCGTATTTTTGTAATTTCTCAGGATCTGACCCAGCTTTTTTGACAGAAAATGAGAGGGCTCGAGACAAGGATCATTTTGCCGCTTGTTTGAGCTAAAACGGATAAGAAACGAAGATTTTATAAGGATTTAAAGTTGAGGGACTAATTTGTCATAGGAAGTTTAAACTTATTTACAATTCAGTCCAAAAGTTTATCTAATTCTATTTTACAGCCCAATAATTTCAAACCAAATTTTCAGATTTACCCCGCACATTCAAACGTCAATTCCTGATGCTATACTTAACCATTTCCGGTGTTCCACATATCAAATTGTTCATCCGGACAAGTTCTATAAAATCCCTATGTTTGATTGGACTAATCGTACACGAATTGAATTAATTAAATCAAGACTAGAATAAATATTATTAATATTACATTTGTCAAAAAAAACAAAATTACATGTGTCGCAGTGCCCTTCCACTTGGCGCATACTCCCCAAAAGCTTGGCACACTTGGACATTTGGCACCCAACAATGTCACTTGGCATTTATAAAATATTATTTATTTACATATATTTTATGTCATTTATCAATTTATTTTATATATTAAAATTTAATGACAGAAGGACACCACATCCATGCAAAACCATCATGCATGTGATCTTGACACACATTATTTTGCCATGCAAAAATAAATAATTTTAATAGATTTTTTTAAAAAACTAATTTAATAAGTAAAGAATCCTGTAAACTCAAAATAAAATAAGTTTAGACTTATAAAAATAATTGGACAAGAGTAAAATTATTAGCCATGTATTTCCTAACTGATGTCCAATTTTCATTTAGTGAGACATTGTATTTTATGCGAAATAAATATAATCCACATTTTGAATTTTGAATTTCACTTAATAATTTAATAGAATTTTCGAAAATTGAAATAATTGAAACTAAGGTTTCACAAAATAATTATGTGAAATATTGCACATGGATAACATTTATGAGAGTAGATTTCACGTCGGAACATATTTAATTTTGTAAAAAAAAATTAATAATTGATTAGCAAAGTTTTTGAAAATTAAAATAAATGGAACTAACATCAAATAAAATATTCACATAATATATTGAACACAAGCAATACTCGTGGAAGTAAATTTCATGCAGCTGTACAAAATGATTTTGATTTCAATATATATAATTTAGTAATTTGTTTAATTAATATAAGAATTACTAAAGATTATCAAATAGTAGGGACTCAATCACACAATAATTTTAACTAACATGTTGCACATATTTATCAATATTGTACACCAATAAAAGTTTTACACACATGAATAATTAACAATAAAATCATTTATGCGGCATATAATAATTGTAAAATCACATTATCATCATAGCATTTTTCCTAGACAAAGAGTCAAGTATTTCATATATATAATCACATAGCCAAAGAAAGAATTTAAAGCACTTGAGCAATTAATATCTAACATGTAACTTGTATATTAACAGTTTCACGTCTTGGCATACTTTATTATAATTTGATTATTAATTTTTTTTTTTTTTTCATATTTAACTTATTTCATGACGAGGTGCAGTTGACTCGGCTCCTCCTGGATCATTCTTCTGCATTTCTTGATAAAACATGCATTTTATAGAAATTTGGTAAATATTTTCATTCAGACATTTAAGATAATTTGTTTGAAATATTGAAAATGTCTGACTTTTGGTTTAGGGTGTTACACCTATTATTTCCAACACTGGTAACTTGTACCGATTTGTCTTGTATGTACGATCCATCAACAAGACATATGGAAACAACCTCAACAACTGGACATTTATTGGGTGAGCCCAGAACATATCCTTGACAGTTTTGTTTGCTGACAACGCCTAGTATGATATAAAAATCCATTCTCCTGCAACTTCCCCGACATATTTTGCATTTCTGATCAACCAGCATGCTTGACATGTCTATGCTTTTGACGGATATTGTAAAATGTCTTTATCGTGGACTTATTTTTTGTAAAACTTTGCTGCAGTGTGAACAAAATATCATTCGGTCAACTATTGGCCATAAACAAGTCAGCAATCAGGTTTTCCTTAGCAGGTGTCATACGACCAGCATAAGAGTGAGTGAGTAACCCTCTAGTTAAACTGCATTCGGATGATTATGCATTCCTCACACTATCTTCAGTATCCAGTGACCAGTATCATTGAATTGAGTACCATTCAAAAGAAATGGACAAACACATTTTTTTCCAGTATGCTTTCGTTTACTAGACTCGTTCAATTTATTTTCAGAATCTCCTTTTACCCCTTCTCCTTCGGATTCTTGTTTTTCACATATTTTATCAAATAATTTTTTACGATCACGGTAATGACCACTTCGCTCACAACCTAACCATAAGCGAGCTCGTCTCTCTTTGTTTTAATTTCTGACCATAAAACAACAACAATGATACCGTGTGGAAGAGCTCTTTCACGTGCCTAACTTATCAAAGTATCTCGAGATTTGAACAATTCCATTGTATTGAACACATCATGATAGTCCACAACTACATCATGTCTCATTGGGCTAATTGATTTGTCTTCTTCATCCTACTAAAAATACAATAGAACAAAAATTAGTTATATTTGAGCATAATACACCAAACAATATGAGGTCATCCCGAAAATATGTAATTTCAAAAAAGTTTAATTTTTGCAATTTGTAATATGAACACTTAGGTAACAGTTTGAAAAATAAATACCGAACATCGAGCAACATATTCAAAAAGTATTTATCGGACATTTGATGAAATGTTCGAATTATAGTTTTCCATTTTATAATATGAACATCTAGAAAATAGTTCAAAAAATAAATATCGAACACCATACAACAAGTTCGAAAAGTATCTTTTGTACACTTAGCAACCTGTTCAAATTCAATAGTATGAACGTAAGGGTCACCTTTCGAAAAAATTATTCTGAACAAAAACCAAAGTGTTCGAAAAATAATTGACAGACATTTGATGTTGTGTTCGATATTTTAAATTCCAAAAAAATACTTGTTTGTTCGGATTTTAGTTTCCGAACACAAATAAGAAATTTCATTATGTAATTTGTGAATAATATTTGTCGAGAAATATATATAAAATGCAAAATAAATGACGAACATTTAATGCACTTATTCTGAACAATGACCAAATTGTCTGAAAAATAAATGACGAACATTTAGGGTGTGTTTGATATCGGCTGAAAGCCGCTGAGCACTGTTGGCTGAGGTGTTTAAATGGCTGAAGGAGGTTGAATAGGTAAAAAGGTGTGTTTGATTAATAAGAGGTTGAAGAGGTTGAAGGGTAGATTAATATTATTTAATTAGTGTAGGAGATGTGATGTGTATAGGGAATTGTGATTGATGGATAATTGTTTAATTGGTAGGTGTATTTTATGTTTTAATTTT
>JAUEKW010134022.1:0-11828 GCA_032274785.1 Ajuga reptans
CCAGATAATTCGGACCATCCCAATAACCACCAAAACGAACAACCATCCTTCTCCAATCCATCTGTAAAATTAATAAAATACGTAATTAGTATGATTAATATGAATAATAAAATCGTGACTATGTAAAATGACACGATATATAAACTGTAAACTATTAAATTGAAAAAGCTCAAAACGTGACCACTAATATTAAACTAAATCATGACAAATCACTACAAGATATCGTAAAAAATCGTAACTCATCGTGACACATATCGAGACACATCATGACACATCGTGACACAAACCGTGACATATATCATGACACATAGTGACATATCGTGACATTTTTTATTTTTTATTTTTGATTATCGTCACATTTTCGTGACAAATCGTGACAGTGATAATATCGTGACAAATTTTTGATTTAACAACTATAAATAATCGTGACATATAAATAATAGTTAAAAATCGTGACAATCTGTTTTAATAACTAAAATCGTGACAATTTTTTTTAATAACTAAAATCGTGACATTCTAATTTAACAACTATAAATTATTTTTTTACCTAAAATCTGTTTCATATCTCTATAAAATAATAGTTATTAAAATATAGAGAGCATAAGATGAAGAGTATACCTTAATAATATATCGAATGGAACCTTGATACAATAATATGTCGTGATGGTAAATTTTTAAAAAAAATGTAACGGTGTCACGAAAATATGTAACGAGAGTTTAAAATGTAACGACATAAATAAATTTAAAAAAAGAAAAGAAAATGTCACGAAAATATGTAACGAGAGTTTAAAATCTGTAACTATGATTATTTGATAAAAGATCAAAATTTTGTGTCACGATTTTAAAAAATCTGTGTCAAAATTTTGGTCACGATTTTAAATTTTAAAAAAAATATGTGTGTCACGATTATATATATGTGTAATGATTATTAATGTAACAATAGTAAAAACATTTGTAACGATATAGTGTCACGAAAAAGTGTAACGATTATATATGTTGTGTAACGATTATATCACGAAAAAGTTGCATATCACGAGGGTTGTGTGTCAAAAAAATTTATGTCACGAGGGTTGTGTAACGATTATATCACGAATAATTGTAACGAGTGTTGTAACGATATATAAGTCATGATATGTGTCACGAAAGTGTTGTAACGATAATAAAAACACTTGTAACGATATAGTGTCACGATATAGTATCACGATATATGTGTAACGATAATTGTCGCGATTAATTTAATCTGGAGTCAACATCAAAAAGCTGAAAAGTGGTGCTTTTTACTTTTACAGTGGGTACAATTGTTTAACTTTTAGTTAGTAGGTAGAAAAGTTTTTCACTATAATTTGATGGGTACATTTGTTGAGACCCCTAGTATTAATCTTGAGCTATGCACGAAAATATTCTAATAGATGTTTGGTTGGGTTTGCGGGCAAACCAGTTCAGGTGTCCACAAACCCAACATCTATAAAAGGCCATAGTTTGCCAACAAACCTCACAAACCCGTTTTAAATAAAAGCTACCCCATTTCTCTCTCTTACTGTTCACACCTGCAAACGAATGGATAGGAGACTGCCCACCGTCCCCTCAAATTCTCCTTCTCCCTTATTTTCCCTTCCTCTCCACATTTCGTGTCTCTCTCTTTCTTTTCTTCCGCAACTTCTCACCTCCCTCATCTCAATGGCCTCGATATACAGTTCTGTAAAACATATTCTCTTCTTTGCGATTTCTGAAGCTCCAAATCGCGCATGAAAAAAAGCCTTCGAAGAGGCAAAGCATCCCAGATCTGTTTCCACAGCTTACCTTTTTAACATGCAATTTATGTCCTCAACAACCATAAATTTATGGTGAAGGACGAATATTTTATGTTGCCCTAAGATATCTTTATTTTTCTTGTCGTTATCGAAAAATTGGTACACTGAGATAGCTTTAAAGCTATATCTTGCTGCCATGTTCAGATCTTGCCTTTTACAGAGATTCGTTTGCAAAGTAATTGCTCTTTGTTGACTAGGGTTTTTGATTTCGTATTTTCAATTTTTTTTCTGTATTTGTTGGTGGTGGTTGTCTGCTTTAAATTTATGTCCGTGTCCTTGTTATAGATGTAGGTTATCTTGTATTTTCAGTATAAAATGGGGTTGGGGAGTGATAACACATCACACACCTTTTCCACAAATAACCCACCCTCTTACAATCTTCGTTCAGCGAAGAGGTTTCTCGAAACCCCCTTACACAGCACACACATTTCACGAGGAGTCCATTGTGTCCTTACCAGCTACGATGGACTAAGGGGGAGCGCAATCGTGGTCGCATACCCGAGCCAGAGGAGTCTGTTCAATCGTCTAAACCATTTTTTCCAAAAAAAAAGGTGCCCTGTTTACACACTTTGTTTGTTTATTTTTTTTTTCTTCATTATGTATGTCGTGTATATTTTGTGTTAACTTACTGTGAACTGCTCTATTTTTTTACACACTGGTAATACTGAGGTCTCTGAATGAGTGTGCTGGTGTTGTGATTTTGGTTCTTTTGTGGTCTATTTTGTGGTCTCTTTTGTGGAAGATTGATTTTTGAAACAAGGTTGATACATATCTGTAATAGGTTGTGCTCCTATCTGTAGTACAGATGCAGTTTACCATTTCTGTATTAGTCTGTTTATTTGTGGTGTGTTGTTATGATGTATGTTATGTACTATCATTTTGCTTGAGTGAGCTGATTATCTCCTTCAAATGTTTTGTAAGGTCTAATGTGGACTCTGTAATGGTTATGGTTTTGACTATATATTCTGCAATGGGATAGGGAATGGGAGGTCCCCTTATTTTTTTTGGGTATATGATTATTTTGGATTTGATTCCGACAATGTTTTTGCCAAATTTGTTTATGGTCTGTTTTATTCTTTTATGAGTCACATAAATCGAGTTTCTTCCACCTTTTGAGTGGAAGAGTAAAACTTTTTCCGGGTTTAACTAAGTCGGGGGGAGACGAGAGAAGTTACGGTATCACATGGATTTCAATCCTTTATAGGATTGTTGCTTGTATTGTGCGTGTTTATTTTGTATGTTTAATGTTCTAAATGTGTCTAGTGGTTTCAGTTATGTGCTTATTCTTACCAATATCCTTGTATACCACCATGTACAATCCAGTTGTGTAGTGTCCATTATGGAAAGATTTTTGGAGTAGAGTTTAGTAGGTCTATGTTACAAAATTGAGTAATGTGATGCCACATAGCAAAAAGGAATGCCCATTACTAGTTATTTAGTAACTATAATGGCCGCACTGTCCCTGCGGACATCCTTGCTAGAATTACGGAAAGCCTCAAAACAGTTGTTGTAGAACCCGAACAATACACACCTGTCAATGTGAACGGCAAGGTTAAGAGCGTGCGACACGTCTACTCACTTATGTCACATCTTAGGGGGACTATCGGGAGTTGGATGGAATGATGAGACAGAGACCGTTATAGCCGACCCTGATGTCCTTGATTACGTCAGAGCCGTTAAGTGTTATCTACAACTTCTGCATTGACATACTTTTTCGTTAAACCTAATATCTCTTACCAATAAAACTAATACTCAAATGTCTACGTTTCAGATGAGGATTGATAACGCTCGATTCATTGAGCAAGGCTGGCCCTATTTTGATCTGTGTCGTGAAATGTGGGGTGCTCCGACGAACTTTGGAGATGAAGTGGCGCATGTTTGATTTAGCGAGTTGTTTTCAACGGATCCTTTGTAGTATATGTATTTTAAATTTAAAATTTGCGTAACTTGACTTTCGTATTTGAATTTGTTCTTGAGACTATACTGTTCGTCCCCTCCTGCTCATGTGAACTACCATGAACTTTGTATTATGCGGGATTTCTGTAAGTTATTCAGATTTCTAACATTTTTTGTAGTGTAATGTTTGTTGAAATTTGTGTTCAATGGTGCCCCAACTTGCAAAGCACAAATTTAGTGGTAATCATATTTATAATGTTGGGTCAAGCTTTTTCTTGCTTGAATTAATTTATTACACACTTTAAAAAAAGGATGATCACTATTTTGGTTCGTTTAATTTCATTTTAACCATTTATTTGTTTGTTTACAAATTTTAGGATGTTTTCCCGGATAGGATTATTTATTATCTTCTTTAATATACAAATAACAAAACACCATTCAAATCTTAAATGAGTATGTTCCCTAAATTATTTTTTAACAAATAACAATCAAATACCTAATGGCCTTTGTTAACAAAAATATATTTTCTATTGTTAATTGAAACTTTTACAAAAAAAAATATTGTTTTAATATATATTATGACAAAACATTTTTTTTTTAATTTTTTTTTGAAAATAATTTTCAGGAATAATAAATTTTCAGTATTTAACATAATTAATTATATTATATAAAATATGTATATTAAATTATTTAGGGTAATATTTAAATGTATACAAAATAATTAATTACAACAAACAACACATCACCAATCAATCCTTACAAACTATCATCAATCAATCACAATTACAAATACTACTTTAATCATTACAGCCATCATTAATTAAAAACATCTTACAAACATCATATATCTTTTACAATTAAATATAATTTTTCAACCCACAAACCATTCATCAGCTACTTTGCTCAGCAGGTTTGTCTCAGTCAACAGTGCCTCAGCGGCCTTCAGTCCCATCCAAATACAACCTAATATGTTAACTAAATTAAATATTATATAATTTTATTATTTAAAAATGTGAACATTATGGTTTCAAAAAAAAGTGTGAACATTGTATACTTGATATCAAAATTTTGAATTATATATAGTAAAATTTTAAATAGTGTAAATCTCCGTTTCTCTCGTACAATTTTCTAATTGAATATACGTACTTGTTATTTATAAGTAAATTGAATAAAATTAAAAAATAAACATGAAAAATAAAATACCTATCCTCAAATTGATTTTTTTTTTTTAAACTCAAAAATACCTATAGTCAACCATTCTTCTCCTTAACATATGCAAATAACCACAAAACATAAAAATGCTAATTAATGGGTTTTTTTTTTTTTTTTCCTTTTTGCTAATTAGCTCTAGTTTGGGTAAAAAATATGTATCTACAAAAGGTGGCTAAAAAATATATCCGCATTTCTCATTTGGCTATATAACCCACTAGCCCAAATATTTTTTTGTAAAGGTAAATAGAATATGAAATTATATAATATTAGTTATATAATATGCAAAATTATATTTTTATGATTTTTTTAACCTTATCTATAACTCAATTATTATTATTTCTCTGTAAATACAAGCAAAGAAAAATGTATATTACAAAATGGCAAAACATTAAGATAAACAAAATAAGATAAATTTTAGAATTACTAAATAAAATATAATTTCAAAACATAATTATTTTGGAGATTATACGACTTTCAAGTTTCAATTACAAATAAGAAAGAGGCAAAGTAAGGTACCAGAAAACAAACATGATTTTTCTTATATATAACTCGAAGTATTTAAGGGTGTGTTTGGTTTGGGCCGGGGTGGTTGGGATATTGTAGGCTGTTGTGTTTAGATGGTTGGAAGTAATTGGATAAGTAAAAATATGTGTTTGTTTTATGGGTTGGAGGAATGGTTAAATGATTGATTAATAATATTTAAATGGAATATGCGATTTTATGTGTGTAAGAGGTCGTTGGTTGATTAGAGAGAAAAAAATAGTGATTTTGATGATTTGATGTGTGTAAAATGATGTTGATTGAGGAAAGAAAGATAGTGGTTGAAGATGTTGAACCAACCTCCTCTTAACCAAACACGCATTGAGCTGGGCCAACCCAAAAGCAGTTGGCCCAGCCCAAAGCAAACACACCCTAAGTAGTTTACTTGATTTATATTATTAATTTGAAAATAGACTAAAAGCTAAATTGATAAAAAAAAAGAATTGTGGTTTCTAGATTTTAAATAACAAAAAAAAAAAAAAAAACGCTAGAAAGATGTCTATATAGTGGTAAATTGTAGCACTGAATTGGCACTTTTGTCCTTTCGTACTAGTAGAACTGTCATCTGACTAGTCACTCCAGAAATCTAATAAAGCGCAACATTTTGCAGGCACACACGAAAAAAAAAAAAAAAACATCAGAATTAGTTTTAGAGACATAGAGAGAGAGAATCCTAGAGCAGAAGAAAGAGAAAGAGGCATACTAAACTTGCGGTAAATCACACGCAAAAACACACACTTCACGCATAAACAATTTCTCTTTCCTTACCCTCCCCCACCTTTCTGATTCGGTTCTTTTTCAGTTTCTTTTCCTTTTGTCTCTCAAATCTCTCTCCTCTACATGCGTGGTGTATGTGTGACTGTGTATGAATGTGTGTGTGTTTGTGCGAGTATCGCATTTATTACTATGGTTTAGGATCTCTAAATGTGGTCTGTTTGGTGTTGCCCAATGGCTGGAGTTTTCTGTCTTTTATCGTTTCTAACGTCCTCTCCTCCGCAATCTCTACACCGTATATACTGGTTAGCGCTCTCTCTCTCTCTCTAAAATGTTTGCGTGATTATATGACTATACTATGTTTGTGTTCTAAGTTTAGTGCTAATCGTACAAAATTGCGAAAAATAGTTTCATGAACAAAAGGAGATTAGGAATGAACGGAAAAGAAAAAGAAAAAGAAAATTCTCATGTTTTCTGGTTCAGTTGGGAGAATCTGTGCCTGTTAGATTGTGTTGTTGCCATGTGCTTTTGATCTTAAAAAATACCCAGAAAGGGCAAGAAATATAAGGGGAATTGGCAATATTGGAATAACAATTTCATGTTCCAGCCAAACAGTGTCTTAACTCTTAATTCCACTTGCATGTTGTTTTTTGTTTTTCTTAATTGACTTGATTTGTTTATTAAAAGTTATGAGGGGCGACGCATCTGAATTATTGCCGTTGTTTGTCCAACATTTTTGTTTCTATCTGTTGCAATATAGAACTGTTTGGCCAGCTGAAATATCAATATCAACATTACTTCACTAGGATATCCCTGAACCGAATTTTGGAATTTTAGAGAGAAAAAAACAATGTCATATTTTTCCCCTGAGATTTAGTTTGGGTGGATCAAATCACTGTTGGAACTAAAGGTTACATGTTTGGTCTACACTCGTACAAAGTATATAGTAGCAAATTGTTATGAGATATGATACCGAAAAACAATATTTTTCTTCCCCTAATCAAATTTTGTTCTCAATAGAACTTGTTTTAGTAAGTCAGTCTTGTACAACTTTGATATAACATGGCTGTTATTAGTCCTGCTTCATTTCTGTTGGTTTGATGAGAAGCTTTGCACGTTAAGTATTTATCACATGGCTAAAGATCTGCATATAGATTTATCAATGTTGAATCTTGACTATGCAGATTCAAACAAATAGCCTAGGACAGGATGCTTATGGACAGTGATTCTGGACTAAACTTGGGGCTAGGATTCGATAATTCTTTGCAAAACGTTCTGACACGAACAATGCTCAATCAGGAGGAGATTTTCAAGAATCAGGTTATTTGCTACATCCTTTTTTCCCCAACGGTTTGATAAATCTTGCTGCAACTCCTAGTAGTGATTTATAATCATTGTATGGGTATGATCACTTCTTAGTTTGTTCCTCTGCTGCTGATTTGGCATTTTGATATAGGTTCTTGAGCTCCATCGGCTGTATGAAATTCAAAAGATACACATGAAGGGGGACTTTAAGTTGAGTAGTAGAGAAACCCCACATACATTTGTTGGTCCCTTTCCGGAGAATTTAAAATATGAATCACTAGCAGCAGAGGTGAAGTTGAATAATTTGAGTGAAGTTCATACGGTAATGACATATTAAACCTTCCTTCATGTATATGTCAATTTCAAGAATGCCTTTATTGTATTTCTTCTGCTATCTTTTGGGATTTTAGTTCTCATTCATTTGTGCTAAGCTTTCATATATTCTTATTCCATAAGTTACACCGTTCTTTTACTTATTCCTACATCAATAGACTGGGATCTGACCCTTGTGTTAGGGAAACTATATCGAATAATGAAAGAAGCAACACGTGTCTCGCACACACAGAATGTTATTTTCTTTTTCTTTTTTGAAACCATGAGTATTTAACAATAACAATAGGATCATATATTTAAAGGCAATAAATCTTCATTAAACTTGTCGATTCACTTTAGTGTTCTAGTAGATGAAGTTTGAAAAATGTACCAACCAAGTATACTATTCCAACATTTTAGGAGTTATAGGTATATAGAACCAATATGGGTTCTTTATGATGCAAAACTGGTAAAGGGGCAAGTACTATATCTATCAGCACTATCTAAAATTCACTTTTTTATTATTTTATTTTCTAGTGACACCAGCTTGGCACCATGTAGAACCCAACAATCGGTTCTAAATTAGAACTCTTTCCTTTCTCTCTGCGTGTGCGTGTGTGAATATATACACACAGAGGGGGAGAGAGAGAACGTTCATTCTGAATGGTTTCTGATCTCTATTAATCAAATTATTTATTGGGTGAATGAAATCATTAACTGAAGTTTGTCCGTGTCTATCAGATTTGCTCCTCAGGCTCTGTCCAGAATCACTGTCTAAAACAGCATAGAGGTGCATTTGAACACCAGCAAATATCTCTAGATCTTAATCTTGCTGGCAGTCAATACATTAATGATAGTGGAAACCTCTCGCGTGATTGTATTACTCCCATGTCTTCCCTAATGACGAGTGGCATCTGCTATGATGAACAGTCTACTATAGACATGCTTAAGCTCTCTCTGAGAGCAGGTTCTGATACTCGGCCAAAAGGCAGTGGCAGAAAAACTTGTCAGGGTAAGATCGTTTGTTCACCTTCACGACATCCCATTCATCTAGAAGCTTCTAGTTATGGTGGAGGTCACACTACCAACCCTGCACACGGATATTCCTCTCATTCTGGAGCTAAGAATGAGTTCGAGGCCAGTTGCAGTTTCACAAATCGGAAAACTGATTCTTTTGGTTGGATTCAAGAATCACAATCACTCAGAGATGGCAGAGTAAAACTTTCGGAAAGGAAGCACTTCCACCAAGGTGCTGCATTTAACAAAACTTGGCACCAACCCTCCTCTACCAGAATGGAGGTCGGAGGTTCGAACTCATCCCCTACTTGTACTTCCTGATTTGTATAAAGGGTTCGAACTTTAAGTTTAAGATTTACAAAAAAAAAAAATCTCGTAAACCCTCTACAGGCATGACCTGTTAGAGCAGATGTCTATTCTTTTTTTTTTTTGGTGTTTACCTCCTAATTGTGGTTAAACTCTTGTGCAGGGGTTGAAAAATGTCACGCAGAATCGTTTGAAAATATGTCGGCCAGAAGAAAGCTATTTACTTGTCCTGAAGTAGGAGAACTGGACCTTAACAAGTCTCTTCCAGATGAATCGTCTCTTCACACAATTGATTCCTGTATATTTAATCCATCACACTGTATATCTTCAGGAGTTTCACATACTGTGATTGGTGATAATGGTAAAGACAATACTTTTACTGTTCTTCACCAGAGGCAATCCAAAAACAATTACTTAACTGAGTCCTCTGCATTGGCTCTACAAGATACGACGGTGTCTACTTTGACTACCTCACCAAGCAAAGATACTGGCGAATGTTTTTCTAGATGTATGTTGTGCTCTGTGGATAATGGTTCTGTTTGTGAGCCTCTGTCACACTCCAAAGACCATGGAAGTGGGTCCAGGAATTTCACACCCGAAAAAACAGAACCTGAACTACATTTGCCAGACAAAATTTGTCGGAAGAAACCCGTGTCTGAATTGGTTGTTAAGAAGAAGAAAGAAGATACGTGCTGTTCACTTTACTCGAGTCAAGAACTACTCGAGGGCACAGGCAGCAACAGATCTCCTATCTCATGCAAGTCCGATTTGATCACAGATGATGAATCGAGCCACTCAAAAAAGGGGCAGCATTTGATTGGTATGCCAAACTCAAATGTATCGCAAAATGTCATGCCTGAAGAATCAGCAGAAGTTGATCCAACGGTAAAAAAGGGCGCCATCTCACTCCTATTCTTTTCATCAGAATATTCAGCAAAAAATCAAGATTGCAGTCCTGAATCCAAGAAAAGAAAGGAAAGCTCTAGAGTTGAGAAGGAAGTCCCCGAAACTTCATCTGATTCATACGAATTAATGGTGCTAAAGCAACAGGAATGCAGCGTTGATGACTACTGCATATCATCAACACCGCTTGAAGTAACGAGCCTGGATAAAAACAGTCGGGGGATAAAGCTGAAAAGAGGGAGGAGAATGAAAGATTTTCGGAAGGATATTCTACCTGGGTTGGCATCTCTGTCTAGACAAGAGATAAATGAAGATATAAAGATCATGGAATCGGCTCTTCGATCGAGAGAATACAAGAAACACAGGTCGAAGACTGCTGCTAGCAGAAGTGACTGCATTGCACCAGTGAGAAGTAAGAGATCAAGGCTTAGTTATGTAGGCCAGAGATACTATTCTTGACTGAATTCTTTCATTTCATTTTCAAGTTAGGAAGTGAAATATTATATTCTTCAGACTTCATGAGCTATTGCGGATAATTTTGAATTAGGGGAGATTCTTTTCTTTTTCCTAATAATTGTTTGCACATTTTTTTGTTTGTAAGTAATTTGGTATTTTAGATGCATCTCTACATACAAGTGCAACTTTTTCTGAGATGAGAATATGTTGTCACTTCAATCTGTAGTAGCTCCTGGGGCGAGCAAGACATGTAGAATGTTTAGGGGATGTTAGGCATTCCGGATGGTCAAAAAATTATTGGATTATGAATTTATGAGTTTATATTATATTAAAAAAAGTGGTATAAATAATGATCGATTGATAAATAATGATTGAAAATATAAACAAGATTTGTGGAGGAGAGTATGGTTTTGGATAGGTGATGTGCCAAATCTGAATAGGCACATCTTTGCCAAACATACCCTTATTATTACTTGCGCTACTACCATTGCTTGAGGTAAAATTTCCATTTTTGTATTGCGTTTTCAACTTTTTTTCTCATCTTTTACTATCGGTACTTAATTTTTTATATTTTTTGCTCTCGATACTTACATTTTTGTCTCCTTTTGTACCACTTTTGTCAATGCAAGGGACCTAATTACTAAAATCAGCATGTACTATGATCCATGTATCAAATTTATGTTTTATTTGGGAGGTAAATTTGAATGTATTTCACACAGTTAATATTCATTAGATGACTCAATATCAACACCTCATGAAGGCCTAAGTCCTTACTAGCAATACTCTTAACACATCCGATATGGGCCCACCTTTGATGATGTTAGTAGCAGTACCCCATATGAGGCCAACTAGTAGTTGGGACAAACACACAAGTTCAGTCTATTATTCAATTAAACAACAATGCAAAAAATATAGACCAAAATATATTTATCCTTCCCTTGTATGAATTCAGTAGGAAGTAAAAATAAGGAAACCAATAATGCACAATCACCAAACTAATCTTAGAAATGTCAGTTTTACTCGTAGGATAGGATTACTCGTAGGTAAATTAGTAAACGGTAGGGCACTACCCAAAGTTAAACTGATAGGACATTATCCTTACCCGTCAAACTATATTAGGGTAAGGGTAGGATATGAATTTACGTTATGCTCACCTATCCTATATTATTTTTTTATACAATATATACTGAAATGAAAACTAAACCTCTCATAGGTTTTCAAAATCATAACAAAACCGTTTAAAATTGTTAAGTTATGAGATTCTGAGATATTTTTGTAAAAAAAGATATATACTAATATTTTATATATGCAGGATTTTATGTCTATTGATATAGATAAGGAAGAGGGAATCTGATC
>JAUEKW010134033.1:0-11827 GCA_032274785.1 Ajuga reptans
GTACGTTTTATAATGCTTTATAGTAATATTAAAACTTAATCACATATTATTAATATAATAAAAAAAATTATCCCGTGCATCGCACGGGCAAACATCTAGTTTATCTATTCAATAAAATACTTGAACTTTGAAATTGGTTTAAGTTAATAAACCCCTTATTACCTTTTTGGATTGAGCACGACACACATATTTGCGCACCTCCATCTCTTTCAAACGACACACACTATTGTTCCTTGGCTAGTGGTGATGATGGATGATATCTAGGCAGTGACAGCTTCTCATGGCAACGACTTGTGACGAGATGGACTATAACCATGGCGTGTTTATTACAGCCAGCCCCATTGATGGTGGGGAAACTAATTCTTCTTTGCCACTTCTACTTCTCTAAATTAATAACTGAAGTTGGAGGGGGTCCTTAAGTTTAATTGTTAGGTACTACTAGTAACTAGTAATATTCTCGTACGATGCACGGTTTGTAAATGTAAAAGAATGAATAATAAGAATTATATATATATATGTATATATATATAATTATAATATAATAAAATATTACAATTAATATAAAATAAGAGATGGACAATTATATATTTTGTAATGAACAAAAGGGCAGTGAAAGTATTAAAAATATATAAACATCGGGAAGATGTTAAGATAAACCCTCGACTTCAAACACGTCTCACAATTGAAGAAATACACATCAAATAACTGATGTAGAGCATAAAAAAACCATGAAGTGAACTTCGTGAAGTGACCTCCGTGAATCCAATGTTTTTTGTTAAGGTGGTGAGCCGGAACTGACAATGTGAGAAGCCTTTGCAGATTGAGTTATGTGTTATTTTTCTCAATGCTTTCGTGACGACAGTTATGATGCATGAATGGTGAGCACTTATATATGCGTAATAATCATGCGTCGTTGTAAGAAAGCCTCGTTACGTATGGTAAATATAGTGGCGTGAAAATTACGACTGAAATTGGAAAGAAGCTATAAAAATTGGATATTCATATTGACGTGAAAAATACTTATATGGGAGATTACCCCTAAATCAGTGCATATCTTGCCCAATATTTGAGATTATTTGAATTGATTTTCATATTCTAGTCCTTATATATGCCTAACTATGTGAAACAATTAAATTATACGTCAATTTGAGAAGATTTAATTGTGAATAAATTTGGTAAATTTATAGTGATTAATGTGCTATTCTTATATTTGGCAAGTTTGACCTACCTTGTTGGAAAAATTCCATATTTTGCTAAGATTTTGCACTGATTGATTTTGAGATACTTCCTTATGTATGAAATCGACTGATATGGTTAAATTGGGAAATTTAACGTGATTAGTGTGGTATTCTTATATTGGGCAATATTTGACCTAGGTTGTTGGAAATTCCATATTTTGCTAAGATTTGCACTGATTGATACAGATTTGGACCGATTATATGGCAAATATATATGTTAGTTATGGGTGATTAGCGATCAATCAGCAATTTAACATAGCAGACTGCGATACTCAAATGAAACTGATTACATTATTTATGATTCCTTTGTCACCGGTCAAAAGAGAGACCGTGTAAGATAACATTGAATGGAGTAGTTTAAGTATTTTTTATTTAGAAGTTAAAGGGTTTAATTTGTACCAATTCCAAAGTTTAATTATTTGATTAGACAAAAAAATTGTTCGAGTGTTAACTTGAGCATGGAATATAAGTTGAATGGGCTATGTATACATTTTTCTTTTTCTTTCTGTTGGAATCTAGAATTAGACATGTATACCATATTTGTTTATGAATCTCCCCGCATGAATAAGGAGACTGACCTAATTCTTGCTTTATGTTAGACTTATGTTTTTTAATTGAGTGAATTTAACCTTGCAATATCTCCCTCCTGAGAGCTACATGCCTACACCTACAAACCTATTTTTTTCTCTTCTTTTTCTTCCTTTTTGGGTAAATTCTTTCCTACTTGTACAAACACTGTCCTCACCACTCACATAGAAATATTTTATTAATATTTTTAAAATATTATTATAGATTACCTTCATAAATTGATTTAGTGTGTGTGTATATATATATATATATATATCTTTTTTCCCTTTTCCTTTTTTGAGGATAAGTGAATCTTTTCTTTCTAGATGTATTAGAATCACCCTATCGTGCGATGCACGATTTGAAATATATTTATTTGAAAGAAAAATTTAAAAAAAAATTATAAAATAAATTGAATAGTTTATTTTTTTGTTAGATAAAGAATATTAAATTATCTAATAATTTTTTATTTCATAAAAAAAATATTCAATTTATTTTTATTTGCATGTCAAATTCAATAAAAATAGACTGAATAGTTCAACCCACAAAAAAATTCATATCTAAACCCAATAATCAACTAACATACAATTGTTTATTTAAAATTTCAGATTTTATATCAAAATATTCAATATGGGTATCAGATTAAATATTAAAAAAAGAGAATTATTTTTATCCATTTTAAGTAAATACTAATTTAAAAATAAAAAGTTATTTATGTCTTTAGAATGTTAGAAATATACTTTCGACATAAAGGAAAAGAGCTACAAAAATGAAACATGTATCTAAATTTGTATGTCCCTTACGCCGGTGTATATGTCCATCCACTACTTTTTTTGTTCTTTATAAAAAATGCCAAATATCCCTGAATTTGAAAACTGAAAAATGGTTAGTTTTTACTATTTTGAAACTACTAAAATATTATATAAGTAAAGACAAATATATGAATTTATTTATAGAATTAAATTAAGGTTTTCAAAAATAAATAAAATTAACTATTTTTTATATAATGATTAGTCAATAAGAATTTACTGACAAATATTTTTTTAATTTTCTTTTTTAAATTTTTATTTGTAGCTCAAACTCTATAAAAAAATTCAACTCATATTACATAGGCAAATCTAACCTAAACAATCGTCAAATAATATATTTTTAACATAACATGTTTCAAAATATGTAATATAGATGTCAATTAAAAGACCATGACAAAAATGGAAAAGAATAAAAAAAAAGTTTAGTTTTTTTTTTTATAAAATAAGTCAAATATAAGATGTCACCTATAAACATTTTTATATAAGAACTTGTCAAAAAAATCCAAATTTAGAACTAATTTTGGGTATGATTATATATATACATATTTATTATATTATTAATGCTTAAACTTACTATTTTTAGCAGGAAAATGGGCAGAAATATTTCATTGATTTTCTCTTATAGAGGGTTGTATTTTATTATATACTAGTAAGACTAGTATAATCCCCGTGCACGGTTTGTAAATTTAACATGAATATATATATGACGAGTTTATATATTTATATGGTTATAATATAGTGAAATCTTATAATCAACATATAATAAGTGATGAAAAATTATATTTTGTTAATAAGAGAAAATGCCGATAAAAATATTATAAATATAGAAATATGAGTAAGTTACTAAGTTGTGAAGTACTGATATTCATTTAAACTGATATTGCATAGGGAAAATGTTATGTTATATATAAATATATTTATATATATATATATATATATCAGTCCCGCTCACCTACCCACAGCGGATACAAGTTAATATGTCCACCGCTAATGTGTCAAGATCTAAAAAAAAAAAATTAATTAACTCATTTATAATTTGGGGATGAAATCTTTATACATCAGCTGTGGGGCATATTAACTTGTGTCCACCATGAGTAGCTGGACATTTTTCATATATACATATATATATATATATATATATATAAGATTAGATAAACAAAAAAGAATACATATTTTTCTTATTACAATAACCGCATGCTTGGAAGAATTGTATACAACACAGAACTTCGGGAGGTCAAGTCGACATGGATCCCCTAATCAAATAAAATTTGAGGACCTCGACGAATACATACATATCAAGTTCTATTTTCTTTTTCTATATATGCATATACTATTTAGTAAACACCGATTGTGAAACCGAGAACTGAAAATGACAAAGGATGTAAAAGTTCACTTAAATAGTCTGAGAATATGATGTAATCGGTTCACATATAGTATCTATACTAGTACGGTACCCGTGAATAATAT
Source organism: Ajuga reptans (assembly GCA_032274785.1). Taxonomy (NCBI): domain Eukaryota; kingdom Viridiplantae; phylum Streptophyta; class Magnoliopsida; order Lamiales; family Lamiaceae; genus Ajuga; species Ajuga reptans. The sequence continues at coordinate 4,082 of JAUEKW010134033.1, forward strand.
TCACGGGTCTTTAATTTTTATTTTCTTAGTGGAAAAGTGGATAATTTATGAATATATTAATTTTGTTGTGATAATCATAGCGTTAGTCAGTCTAAGTATAGGATAATGATATCAGATTGTTGAAGAATTATTTATAATGATGAAGCTTAATTTAACTATATTCATAGAGTCGAAAGGCGCATTAAAAAATTATGAATTCAACTGTATAAACCAAAGACAATAATCTATCGAAATCAGTGATCAAGGAGAATGTGTGTAGCATATATAAAATGAAATGTCAAATATTCAGCAATAATCTTACGACATTTTAGTCCAATAAAATAGATAGTATATATGTAGAAGGAAATGTCAAAATAATCATATCCTAACACGTAAAGAAATCAACCAGATAGCCGGATAATAATATTTTTAAAGCATTATTAGATAAAGTGGTATGAAATAAAGACATTAGTAAAACAATACATGATCATCTATAAGTATCATTTCGATTTGATGAGCATTAGATGGATTGTTGATGCATGAAATTTTTCATATCCAAATAACTCGAAAGCGAATAGTGGACATCTCCTTTGATGGATTGATCTGTGCGAGGGTATTTCCACAAGTATCATTTTAATTTAATTAGTATCAAATAGATTGTTGATGCGTCCACATCCAAATAACTCGAAAGCGAATAGTGAATATCTCCTTTAAGGGAATTGATTTGTGCGAGGGGAATACTCATGTACGTCATTTATAAAGTACCTATAAAATTAGTACAATATTTGTAGTAAATTAGATATCTTAGACATTAACGGAAAAAACTAATAAAGCAAAAAGAAGAGAAACCTCAATGGATAGTCACAGTACGACAAAATTTTTTACGGTAAGAATAATTACTCATGCAAAAACAATCATAAACAAATAATCTAATAAAAGAGATTAAAATTTCAAAATAAGATTAATTAGTCACGTAACAACAATCCAATAAAAGAGATTAAAATTCCAATTGGGAGAAACTACTCATGCAAAATGTACTATAGAAAAAGGTAGAAATTCTAATAAATTTTAATCACTCACGGTACAAAGTTTAAAAAATAAAACTTTGAATGGATAAATACTCACTTGAAAATAAATCCTAAAGAACATGTTCCTTTAGAGGTATGTAGAAGTAAAATTACGAAAAAATATATGGATTGGTGAATTGTATGATTTTGCAATTTATTTATGATTTTTATAATTTAGGTATATATCGCGCATGCAATGATAATAATATTATAGTATAATAAAAATGGCCAAAGATTGGATTTACAAAGATGGACGCCACTGATAATTTTTTTTATTTAATTTATGGGAAATATCGGTCTAACAAAGATTTAGTGGTGATCACTTAATCAATTTTATTAATTATGGATTTGGCGTAAAAAAAAAATTAAAATTGGTTTGTCAAACATTAATTAATGAGAAAGATTGGTTTAACTAATATTAGTTTAATTAATTTCATTAAGTATAGTTTTGACGTGAAAAAATCTATAAACGCTTCCGTGGCCGTCCAAAAGGCAGTGGGAAGAAACAAGCGGATAATACTTGTTTCGCGCTTGTTCCAGTTTCTTCTGGGGGAAAAAGAGAGCTATGGAAGTTAGTGAAGATGAGGTAGGAGGCAGCCGGAAACGGGTTACTCCGATGGAAGTAGACGACAGAATCACAGCGGCGGTGTCTGGTGAAGACCAGCTCCGCCGATCATTATGAATTGCTTGGTGTGGAATGCACGGGGGCTTGGGAACCGACGTGTATTCCAGGATTTAAAATAACTAATTGCTGATAAGGACCCGGCTATTCTCTTTATTTGTGAGTCTAAAGTGTCGAATTTCATTTGCACTAGATGTCGTCTATTTTTTAATTTTGTTGGTGTTTTCTCTGTTGTCCCTGTGGGTCGTAGTGGTGGTTTAATTTTGTTTTGGAACAGTGGAATAAATATTTCTATTATGTCGTATTCGAAAAGGCATATTGATTGTACTGTTGCTGTTAATTCTTTACTGTGGAGATTTACAGGTTTCTATGGTAATCTGGTTCATTGCTTGCGGCTCCAATCTTGGGAGCTTCTTAAGCGTTTGTCTTCTATTGATAATCTATCTGGATTGCCATGGCTTGTGGGGGGTGATTTTAATGAAATTTTGTATGACTCTGAAAATTTTGGGGGTTGTGATAGGCAGGTTGCCCCAATGAATTCATTTTGGGATACTTTGGGAGATTCGGGTCTACAAGATTTGTATAGCTCCGGTGAATTTTTACTTGGTTTAATCAGCGTCAATCTGGACGTGTTATTCTCGAGCGTTTGGATTATTTTATAGCTAATTTTAAATGGCGTATGTTATTCCCTGCTGCTTTTATTGAAACGCTAAATTACTATGGTTCTAATCATAGCCCAGTTTGGGCGCGTTTGAACGTATCAGGCACACCAATGATAGTGAGAGGAGGTATGAGGTTTACATTTGAACATAAATGGCTTGGAGAGGAGGAATGCCTACCTATCATTAAGGAGCTTTGGCAGCGAGCATGTCTTAATGGGGGGCTCACGGCGAAATTGAAGGAGGTACAAAATGGTTTGATTGCTTGGGCGAGAACTAAGTTCCATGGACCGAGAAATTGTATTAAGCGTGTTACAAATCAATTGGATATAGCTTTGCGACCGGGGGTGGCTGGAGTTAATACTGACGATGTGAGAAGGTTGCAAAGAGAGCTGGAACATCTGACTGCCAGGGAAGAAATGCATTGGCAGCAGAGGTCTCAGATTAATTGGTTGCGACATGGAGACTGAAATACTCAATATTTTCATGCTTCTACGACTGAGAGGCGTCGTCGAAATCATATCCAAGGATTGGAGAATGTGCATGGAGATTGATGTGTGGAGACGTCGGCTATGGCGGGAATTATTTCTCACTACTACACGGATCTATTTTCGTCATCCAGGCCGACAAATTTAGAGGTGGAGAGAGTCTTGGATTTTGTTTCACCTTGTGTAACAGAGGAAATGGAGGCATGTTTGTCTGCGTCTAATACTTCAGAAGAGGTGCAGCGAGCTATTTTCGATATGCATCCCTCAAAGGTGCCAGGTCTAGATGGATTTACGGCGTTATTCTTTCAAAAGACTTGGCATTTTACTGAGAAGGATATTGTGGCAGAAGTACCGTCGGTGCTTAATAATGGGGCTGAAATGAATGAGTGGAATCGTACGTTGGTGACCCTAATTCCGAAAGTTACACAACCTCAGATGTTGAAGGACTATAGGCCAATTAGTCTATGTTCTACGATCTCTAAGATTATATCCCAGGTTCTCTCAAACAGGTTGGGGCCGATTTTGGCTAAAATCATCGACCCTCAGAAAAGTGCTTTTATTCTGGGGAGACTGATAACGGATAACGTTATCATTGGATATGAGTGTATGCACTGGCTCAGATGCAATAAACAATCGCGTACGGGATATGGAGCTTTGAAACTTGATATGAGCAAAATGTATGATAGAATTGAGTGGGTGTACCTAGAGGCTTTGATGAAGAAGTTGGGATTCTCCTCTTCTTTGATAGGAGTGGTGATGAGATGTTTATCATCAGTGTCTTACTCCTTTAATTTGAATGGCAATATTGTTGGTCAGGTACATCCTCAAAGGGGGCTGCGACAAGGTGATCCCTTATCACCTCTCTTATTTTCATTATGGTCTCATGGTTTTTCTGCTATGCTGCGTGGTTTTTAGAAAAGTGGGGCATTTAGGAGTGTTCAAATTATAAGATCATGTCCGACGATTTCGCACCTTTTTTTACTGATGATAGCTTGCTATTTTTTCGTGCGACGGAGCCCGACGCGACTCAAATCAAGAGATGCTTGAATTTGTATGAGAGTGCTTCGGGTCAAATGATTAATTTCGAAAAATCTACGGTTACTTTTAGCCCTTAGGTGTCTGCGTTGGTTGTTAATGCTGTGAAAAGTATTTTACATACACCGGTGGTTCAAGGACATGATCTTTACTTGGGATTGCCGACATTCACAATGAAAAATAAGAAGATCCAATTCAAATTTCTTAGAGAGCGGGTCTTACGAAGATTAGAATCCTGGTCTTCTAAATTGTTTTCCAAAGGTAGTAAGGAAGTGATGATAAAATCAGTCTTACAGGTAATTCCGACCTATGTTATGTCATGCTTTTGGGTGCCAAGCTCTCTCTATAGACAAATTGAGCAGATTTTTGCTCAATTCTGGTGGAATTCAAATATTGAAAGGAAGAGTATACACTGGTCCTCTTGGAAAGATCTTTGCCGACCAAAAGAGGCGGGCGGAATGGGATTTCGGGATCTCGAAGCTTTTAATAAAGCTTTACTTGCCAAACAGGTGTGGAGGATAATACAAAATCCAGATTCTCTAGTGTCACAACTTCTCAAGGGTCGGTATTTCAAATATTGCGACGTGATGCAAGCTGGTGTAGGGACAAATCCTTCTTACATTTGGAGATCGCTTTATTGGAGTCGAGACTTACTCTCTGAGGGTCTAATTTGGCGAGTTGGGATGGAAAAAATATTGCGCCGTATAAGGAAGCATGGATTCCCTGTCTTGCCTCGGCCAAACTTACTTCTAGACTCGCGGTTTCACGATGTATGATTTCTGATTTTATTACAAGAGGTCGTCAATGGGATGAGGATAAACTCCGAGTTGTATTTCCCTCCTATGAGGTTGATGCGATTCTTGATATTCCACTCAGACAAACTTTTCAAGTTGATAGTAGATATTGGAGATGTGGATGGTCATCTCGTAATGACCAGATGAGGGACACATGGTAGAAATATAGAGCTCGGTAATTAACCAGGTCGGGCCCCGAGCCCGTAGAAAGCCCCTCTCTGATAAACCGCGGTATCCACCTCGCAGCCCGTTATAGGGAAATCTCGGCATATCTTCAAGTATCAATTTTTCCAGGTCGTACCTCGAGCCTTAGTGACCAATCGTACTTCAGATCGCTCCAATCAGTTCAACCTCGGACCACAGACCTCGGTTCACCTCGGAGTTCACAAAAATGACCAAAAGAGAAACCACTCATGCGTAGATTTCCCAAAGACGCTGGAGTGCTCAAGCTCATCTCTCGGTAACTCTTTTCCAGGCCGAACTGAAGCTTGCAACCGACTCACTCAACCGAGGTGTCACCAGCTTATATGGCAGTTACTAAACCCTTATAAATATCCCCTTCCCCCCCATTAGAGAAGGGACTTTAGATTCTCGAGAGAAAAAAAGAAAGCATAAGCATTTGCAAAAGCTCTGTACACACACAGATCATTCAATAAATAAAACCACGTTTACATCTCTCAATTGACGTTTTTACTTTGACTAGTACATTCAACCTTCCAAATAAAACAAATTTGTGGTTGTGTTACACGTGTCCTCAATTTACTAAGATAATCAGCCACATCTTATTGGTTATTAGCTCTTAATAATCAACTAATTGACACGCGTCCACAATTTGGCGCTAGAAGGAGGGGTGGCATGGAAACTCAAAGCTCGTCAACACATACGTCACAACAGGGACACTCGCTGTCCTGAGGGACCCGGCCTGAGGAGAGCCGTCACAACCAGTCAAACCATCCCCCAGTTCAATCCGCCAGAGGAAAGAGGGCCGAGAGAGAGGATGCCGAGTTCCTACGGGCAGTCACCTTAAAGGCCCAGGAGCAGGCCCGTGAATACTTGAAATGGCGGGACCACCCCGAGGTGGGCGCCGAGACGTCCAAAATGAACGGGCCCCCTTCCACCAGATGAGGTAGTCACCCCGGGAGCGACACTGACCTCCCGGGCCAGGAAATTCGACGGTCCCCAGCTCCTGTGCAAGTCCGGGGACGAGCCCAGAAAGTGGCGGGGCCAGGGCGAGAAGCCCACCCGAAGCCGACTTAGCAGACCCAAAAGAGGGGGTCCTCTATACAATCGTCAGGTCGGCATTTCCCTTCATGTCCGATCAAAGGTGCCTCTTCAACCCGGCAGTACACTTCTGCCGCAGAATCACAATCTCCCCATCCCAATGTCTTTAACCGATTGGGAAAGCTCCCAAAGGGGGGCAAAGGGAATCTAACACCCTCTCCCCCGAGAGAACACCCAAGCCATCCGGGAGGCCGGGGGGGCAAGCGCCCAAAGGAGTCCGGCGCTGCAGACCGGGCTGATGTCGTTAGATTGAAAAAACTACTCTCACTTCTGGAAGGACGGGCGGGGCCCTTCGCACCTTCACCAATCTCCATACACCCTGAGGTTGTATCCAGTTCTCCTTACTCACTAGCCATATTGACAGCCCGGTTGGCACACGATCTGAGGTGCCCGGCCATTAACCCATACAACGGAGATACAGACCCCACCACCCATATCAATAAATTCTCTCGTTTATGGAGCTACAAACAGCCGACGATGCGACGTTATGTCGAGTCTTCCCCACCACGCTGGGTGACCGGGCCCAACGGTGGTTTCGTTCTCAAAACCCGGGATCCATCACTCACTGGCAGCTGCTGGCCGAGCTGTTCAAAGTCAATTTTATGAGCTTGTGGGCACGAACTGCCCCCAAGGAAATGCTCACTACCATTGTCCAAGGGAAGGACGAAGCGTTGAGAAAATATTTGGACTGATTTCACCAGCTCCTCTTAGAGACGGAGAGGATGTCTGATGATGCCGTGTTAATGGCCACAATGCACGGCCTGCGGTCAGATTCCCATTTCTGGTGGGTGATCCATACGAAAGGAGCTCGCACGTTTCTGGAATTCCTCGCTAAAGCTGACAAATTCATAGGGGCGGAGGAAAATCTTGCTGAGACTCCCTGGTCAGGAGAAGCCAGAAACAAGAGGCGCCCACAGAGCACCACCCCGAGGGAGAACAGAGGAATCCGGACCTTTGACAACCAAGAGCAAATGGATGAGCTCCGACAGATCCTCTCCCTCACTCCGGAACAGATCCTTGTCCAGATCAAGGATCAAGGACTCCTGGCCCCAGCTAGGAGAATGCAGGCTGACTCGGGACCTCATGACTCAGCTCTATAAGTTGTATGAGGAAGGGCAGCTCAATCGCTTCCTGGCCAACCGACCTGCACCCCGCAACCGCCGTCCTCAGAACAACGAGGACCCTCCCCGATAGCTCCCGCGAAGTCAGCCTCCTCGCCTACAGGGAAACAACGCAACCGAGAATCCTCCCCAAGAGATCTTAATGATGGGGCGGGCCAACAGCGAGAGGTCGCGTGACAGTAAACGTGCCCAGAAGGCACAATTTAGGGTACTCCAGAGTGCCTACCAGAATGGCCCGCCCCGCACCGAGGACAACGAGGAGAGCTCCTCCCGACCAAGTCAGTACGAGCACGGGGAACAATCACGAGCTCCCCAATCAGGTCATAACACACAAGGTCTCTCCCCATCCACCTCTTACCGACCTCACTCTCACCAAGACGAGGTCCAATCCACTGACCGAATGAGCCAGAGAGAGATTAGCTTCAACGAGGAGGATGCATCCGGCCTGCTCTACCCGCACAACGTCGCGTTGATAATTGCGTTAAGGATTAATGGCACTCTTATCCATCGGACTATGGTGGATACTGGTAGTTATGGAAACATCCTTTTCTATAACACATATAAGCGACTAGGCAAACTGGACCAGTTCCTGGAACCCCTTAACGATGTGATCTTAGGGTTTGGGGATGGCCGTGCTGGGGCAGATATCCCTGGTCACCACGGTTGAGGACGGGGACCGGAACCTATCCCGAAATCTGAC
>JAUEKW010134065.1:0-20536 GCA_032274785.1 Ajuga reptans
ATTTTGTGTATAATTGTAACCCTACTTTGGATACCCTATATAAAGGGATCTCTAATGAATAAGAGAACACAACTATTATGCGCCTCTATTTCCTCTCTCGTTTATACTTTTCCTACAACAAATAGAATGTTATATTACACGGTATTTTTATAGTACAACCGTTACATTAATACAACTTACTTTTCACCTGCTATATTAGCTTACTAGTAGGTATTTGTCTTTTTCTTTTTCTTTTGCTTTTTAACAAATTGTGTGGATCCTCTTGTTTACCATTCTACTCATCCACAATATTTTCTGTTTGACACCCTAAAAAAAACGTTTTCTGTTTGAAATTTCGATTATGCAAATTTTCTCTGCATCAGCTAAATAAATAGCAATAAGCCGACTAAAATTGCTTATATCACAGCAACTTTGACTTAGATTATTTTTAATGTTAACTTGCATGATTTGGGGCACAAATAAAAATTCAGAAATAACAGGTTTATTCCGATTAGCCATATTTTCTAAAAAATAGAGGATATATATATTATTTAAAGTACCGGTTCTTTTATTTATAAATTACAAGGGAATCCTCCTGCATCTTATAAATGTTGGTTTGTCAATAATACACAAGAAAATCACTTAGAATTTAGATGTTCTTTTTATGTGGTTATGGAAAAAAAAAATTAAAATATCTTACTTAATAATATAATACAACCGGCTATAAGTAGAAATATGGATATTTCCGCCTAAACGATCTTACTATTTTTGGCGGTTACATTTTCTATATAGGTCGATGTTTGGTCGAAATTAGCGCAACTACCTGCCATATAATCAGCCCAAATCAGTGTAAATTAGTGTCATATTTAATTAATCAATGCAAATCAATGTTATATTTAATTAACTTATTACACAGAAATAAGTAGGGTATATAAACTTAACTTAACACTCGCAAATTACTACCAATTATTTCTAAATTGTTGCAAATCATTGTCATATATACATCCTCAAATCTTTGCGAAAAAATATGAAGCTACGGTATGTTGCAGCACAAATCAAATTAAAAATATAGCCCCAAAATAACACCAAATATACCGCCTCAAATATATACAACCCCATTTCCAAAAAATTATTGCCATAAGATATGCAGCTTAATACGATGAGTTGCATCCCAAAATTAAATTAGTGTCATGTATACAGCCCAATCATCAGCATCCCAAAATTAAATTATTGGTACTCATTAAAAGGTTTAACAAATTTTTTGAATGTTATATTTTAAAAATAAAAAATTTCAAATACTTTGGATAAATATAAACATTATCACAAAATTATACGTATATATATATATTTACACACATCTTTACATGAATCATACAAGATAATCAACATATCTCACTCCAAGGATGCTAGAAATATTCATATCTTAAAAAAAAAAAATTCATAACTTACACATATTTACATTTTTTATATTTTTCATTGTGCCTTTTCTTATATTAACAAAGATACATTTTTTCTTAACTTATTATATATTTATTATAATATTTTATTATATTAATACTATACGCTGATATAAAATTCTTATTATTTATTTACGTTACATTTAAAAATCGTGCATTGCACGAGGATAACACTAGTGTATACAAACATATATGAATATCACTTCGGATTTGTTTATTCTATTTGTTTTTCAAAACGATATAGTTTTATGAGTGGGACACGGTTGAAATACCGTAGTTGGGACAGATGATCTGAACTGATAAGAATATCTTTGAGTACTCTTGTGTGTTTTTTTTTAATTCTAAAAAAAAAAAAAAAGCAAAGAGAATTATTTTGAAACCAGAAAATTGGGTGTGGCCTAGAGTGGCACCAATTTGATCGTAAAGGTTTTCAATACAATAGCAGTATAGCACAAAAAGATCATTGAGTTTATTGACAATTTGATCGAGAAGTTTCAGGATGAAGGGGGATAGGCTGGTCAATGATGGCCCTATTTACAAGTCTTCAGGTAAATAATTCAAAATGATTACCAGTTTGGTAGGTAACCAGTCATCCAATCTAACAATCAGGATTAAAAGGAGAAAATTTAACTGCTGACAATCTAGTTGTATTAATACAACAGTTGCATCGTAGAAGGACCCTATATTACAATATTATATTTGGATGTATGGTTGGTGACATGTACATTGGATCCGACCATTTCCCAATGCAGCAGTCGAATCCAAATAACTCTTCCATTGTCTTGTGTTCCTATATCAAGACACAAGAAAATAATGTAAGAATATAGTTCCCTTGTACACTATGTAATGTAATTTTGTGGCTTTGTATGGGTAAGAATTCAACCTAGACCCAGTATCTAATTACATCTATGGAAAAGTCATGGTTGCAAGGTGTCTCAATCCTGATAAATACAAAACATACTACTAACAAGAGAATGGTGGTGTGGTGGACTTTGGAAGCATTAATTACTCGAGGAAATTAGTAATTAGTTTCATGATCAACATTTTCAAGGTCAAGAAGCGACTAAACTTAGGGGCAGTTGGGAGCTTCTGAGTCAGACTCGATACAAAACTTGAAGGCTTTTCACTCAAGACTTCCATCATATACTAATAATAATGCAAATAGCAACTTCCGTGCAATTACACCAACCACTATCTTATTTGCTCCAAGATCCTCGATAATGACCAGCATCCCATGACTCACCCTTATAAAAATGACACTTTCTCCCCGTCTCTTGCTTGGTGTACTGTAACGTAACCATATGTTTAAACAAGTCAAACAGAGATACTAACTATATCATAATACGGCAACTAGCCTATTTCTTAATTCAATATCAATCCACTTTTCTAGTCGCACCTATATATAAATGTATCATCAAAATTTCCTGGAAAAATCCTACAAATTTGGAAACCACGCAACAATAGCTTCTAGTGATTGACCAAGGCAAGGATATATATATAATTTAACCAGAGTAGACTTTTGCTAATTCAAACACCCTACTGATCACGGTACCTCAGCCACTTAATTTATTTAAAAAAAAAAAAAAATGCTTCATGAGGTCTATAAATACATTATATGAACTGCTTTGCATTACAATGAGTAGAAGCATGACCATGTTGTTCCCAAGTTTATCAATTTCAGTACTAAGTTTAGTTGTCATTTTCTGCAATGCACAAAACCAAGTAATACAGAATCGTACCTTTCAAGTTGGTGTAATTCTTGATTTGGATTCCCTGGTTGGCCGTATAGGACTCAGCAGCTTGTCTCTGTCTCTCTCTGATTTCTATTCTGTCAATACTAATTACACAACAAGGCTTGCACTTCATGTTAGGGACTCGAGGGGACAAGTAATTGATGCTGCAGCTGCTGGTATGTACCTCTCTCTCTCTCTCCCTCTCTCCCTCTCTTGATGTGATGAATTCACCAATTCACAAATGCTCCTCCTTCAATGCAGCTCTCAGTTTATTGAATGACGTAGAAGTTGACGCAATAATTGGCCCTCAAAGATCATCAGAAGCAAGCTTTGTGATCGGTCTTGGAGACAGGGCAAAGGTGCCCATCATTTCATTCTCGGCTTCAAGTCCGGCTCTCCATTCTCCAAATTCTTACTTTCTGCGTGCAACCCTAAGTGATTCTTACCAAGTGGATGCAATTGCTGCCATCGTCAAACACTTCCAGTGGAGTCAAATCGTTCTAGTGTACGAAGATACGCATTATGGAAATGGCATAATTCCTTACCTATCAAATGCATTTCAAGATATCAATGCTCGGGTTACATACAGAAGCATCATCCCTCTATCCGCAACCGATGACACTCTGCTCCAAGAGCTATACAAGATGAAAACCATGCAAACAAGGGTATTTGTCGTGCATTTGTCAATTTCTCTTGCCTCCAGATTTTTTCCCAGAGCAAAGCAAGCAGGAATGATGGTAGAAGGTTATGCATGGATGGTGACCAGTGAGCTCATGGATTTGCTCTTTTCACTCGAACCAGTGGTTATTGAGACAATGCAGGGAGTTCTTGGAGTAAAACCACTGATTCCAGTATCTGCAAAACTGCGGTCTACTGCTGCGAGGTGGAAAAGGAAATTTCTGTACGAAAACCCCGATGTTCTAGAAGCAGATCTCGGGCTTTATGGTCTGTGGGCCTACGATACCATGTGGGCTTTGGCTATGGCAGCTGAAAGAGTCGGATTCAGAAAGCCAAGTTCCTTGCGAAGCACAAGTGTTTCTAATTCCACTAACATGTTCCGCAATGAAATGTCAGAAACAGGTCCAAAGCTGCTCGAGGCCATCTCAGATGTTACATTTGATGGGGTCGGTGGAAAGTTTCATCTTGTTGATGGACAATTAGAACCATCATCGTTTCAGATACTGAATGTCGTAGGAAGGGGAGAGAGAGAAGTTGGAATATGGACACCAAAAGGAATTCTATATAATTCTTCAGATAAGAAGTTGAAGAGTGTTATATTTCCTGGTGAGACTACAGTTGTGCCAAGGGGATGGGAGGTTCCAGTTAGTGGTAAGAAACTTAAGGTTGGAATACCAGTAGCACCCGGTTTCCCAGAATTCGTTAAAGTAGAAGAAGATCCTCAAACTAAGGCTTTAAAAGTTACAGGATGCTTCATAGACATGTTTGATGCCGTCATGGCAGCACTACCTTATTCCGTCCCATATGAGTATGTCCCCTTTGGAAATCCTAATGGTTCAAGTGCAGGGACCTATGATGACTTAGCCTATCAAGTTTATCTTCAGGTATACAACACACAGATTCTCAGTTTAGTTTAGTTTATGTGTATTCTAATTCTGAGTTCTGACATGGCTATCATGTTTTTGTCTTGTGACTTAGAACTACGATGCTGCTGTGGGAGACATTACAATCACGTCAACAAGATCGAAATACGTTGATTTCACTCTGCCGTTTTCAGAAGGAGGGGTTGACATTGTTGTGCCAATCACACACGATCATCAAAACGACAATTGGATTTTCTTGAGGCCCCTAGCGAAAGAATTATGGTTAACTGCTATAGCATTATTCATTTTGACTGGTGTGGCTCTATGGATTCTTGAGCATAGGTTTAACAATGCCTACAGAGGCCCCCCTGCACAACATGCTGGCATGATCTTCTATTTTCCTTTGATGTCATTAGTATTTGCACAGAGTGAGTAAATTACTCTTCTCAAGAAGAGGGAAAAATAATTTTTAGAAAAAAGAAAGAAAAAAAAGAGAGGAACACAATATATTAAGAGTTTGCTCATGATTTTCCATGTATATTTGCAGGGGAAAGGATAGTGAGCAATTTAGCTCGACTGGTAGTAGTCGTGTGGCTGTTTGTCGTCTTGATCCTTAACTCGACCTACACAGCAAGCCTTTCAGCAAGATTAACAGTACAAAGGCTTCAACCAGCATTTACTGATGTTAAGGAACTAACTAGAAAGGGATACTATGTTGGATGTCATAAAGGCTCTTTCGTCCCTGATCTATTGATAAAGCTGGGGTTTGACAAGACGAAAATCATGGTTTACGAGCATCCAGAGGACAGCCATGAGGCCTTGTCTAAAGGAAGTCAAAATGGTGGCATTTCAGCATTTTATTCTGTCAAGTCATATACCAAGCTTTTCTTGTCCAAATACTGTGATAAGTACACAGTAGTTGGGCCCACTTATCACACTAAGGGGTTTGCCTATGTAAGCATCATTTTCATATCAGGAAGCACAGAATTTAGAATACTTCTTTTAACTGATATAATGTCTAACCTTGTAAGTTGCTCTGGAGGAACAACAGGTTTTTCCAAAGGGTTCGCCTTTAGTTGCAGATGTCTCACGGGCAGTAGTTGAGCTGACAGAAAATGACAAGTTGTCTCGAATTGAGGGAGAGTGGATGAACACTTCAGCATGTGATGGCGCTGACGCCACGGTTGCTTCAACCACCGTTTCTTTGCAAAGTTTCAGGGCACTCTTTGGCATCACAGCTGGCATCACAACGACTTGCCTAATTGTTTTCCTTGTCAACTATCTGTACAAGAACAGAGATTTTGTTGAGAGGATATCCAGCTCTAGCACCACAATTTGGTCAAAATTTTGTGCAATATGCAGGCATTTTGATAAAAGAGATCCCAAATCTTTCCGAACAAAAGGAGATGAAGAAAGTGCATCACCAAATCCAAGTTTATGTATTGATGATAATCACAATCCCTGGTCCAGTAGTACTGTAGTTCCTATTTCGTCAGTAGAAATGGACGATATAGGAGAGACACAACAACCAATACCCTCATCTCCACCTTGATGGCATAATATTGATGTAGGATGTATAACCAACCAATGATAGCTATGTCTGTAAGGTCACCGAGTTTACCTATTACTACTACAAGAAAATAAAACTGCTCTGGTGTGACTTTTTCTCTCTCTGGAAAAATCTGCATTGGAAGTCAACTTCACACCTGAACTTGTAAATGCGTGCAGGATATCATACCCAATTTGATTTTGTTTAATGGGAATCGTAAAAATTATGTAAATAATACAACTAGCTGCTTTAACCAAGACAACACCACCAAATAGACAATTAAAGGAAACATGCCTTCTTATCAAGTCCCAATTCAAGTGGTTTACTGAGCAACAGTTACATTCTATAAACTAAATCAGTAGTCGGTTCTCCTACAAATATTCAGGAAGAGCGAAGGATGGTGAATGTAATGAGAGGACAATATGCATGGAAACATGTATATTGGGGTAATGTCATATTTTGAAACCTTATTGCAGTTCACATTTCAATCAAACAACTCTATGCAAGAACCAACTCCCATGATTCACTTTCGGTATATCCAAGTACCCGACCAATGATGATTATCACCAATATCAGCATGACCAACATCAATACCTCAAATTGCAGTATGAATTAGCATACCTCCTAATTCTAACCCTCATCATCATCATCTTCTCTCTTCAATCGATTACTGTCATCTTTCCTTTTGCTTACTTTTGGAAAAGAAGCCAGTCTTTGTCTACGCCCAATGAATCCAGTTCTAATCGGCTTACCCCTTCGTAGCACCAAGTTCATAAGACTAATATACCTATTCCTCATAACCAGTAAAGGATGCTTTTCAACCAACATTTTCTTTCTGTACGCCTCCCGCAAAACAACAGTTTGTGTTCGTATCTTATTCGAAACATAGAAGATCCCTGGAAAATGCACGAGGGCCTTCTTAATCCTGAGGCGCCCAAACCCCAAAAACTCTCCCAAACTGAACACGTTCTCCCTCTCCGTCTTCTTTGTCACTAACAAACTCAGTAACTCATGGATCCACCCCACTATCCATTTCTCTGCCTGATCGCTGCTCGGAGATAAAAGGAAGGCAGCATTCTCGTACGGTGAAATGTATGGCAAAGCCTGCCACCCATGCACCCATTCCTGCACCCTCTTCTCCAAATCATATCCTCTTGGCAAATTCATCACGAACTCTGTCTTGCTACCCCCTCTTTTCTCCATCTCCGACACCGCCAAATCATCTCTCCAGGAAACCAACTCCAATCCGAAGACACCTGGGCCAATGTTGCAAATCTGAAAATACTCAGGGAACTCGGGCAACAATGTCAGTAAGTAATCGTGAGGCAACCCCAGGTCGTACCTGAACATATCAATCAACAGCAGAGGAAGCTTTCCAGCTGGCGAGAGCATCAAGAGCTTAGCAAGCCTCTCGACGACGTCTCTCCGGTAATGAGACATACCAAGCAGCAAAACTTCATCGTTGTGGAGGGAGAGGGCTTTGGGGGTGACCTTGACATGGGGCAACTGATTGGCTCTGTTTGGAGGTAGGAAGATTTTGAAAACTAAGGGATAATCCTGGATGAATTTCTCGGCGGTGGTGGGGAGGTTTAGGTAGGGTTTTAGTGGGGAGATGGCAGAGAGCGGTAGAGCTTGGGAGGGGTGGGAGAGGATCAGAGTTTTGAGAGAGTGCAAGGGTTTGAGGTTTTTCTCTCTCTCAACGGCGGCGTCGAGATAGGGATCGCGGACCCATTTGATTCTGGCGTTAATGAAGGTGCGAACATGGCGGAGGTGGTGGCGTGCGGTGGTACCGAAGCGGAGAAGTGGAGGCATGGCAATGGTAGCTCACAGCACGACAGAAAAATGTTATAAATTGGAGGGCCAAGTTGGAAATATTGAAATTTGGAGGGGCAAAGCGGTATTTAAACGTTCACTAAACATTTGAAAGTAGATAAACAGATTGAGCTGCGCCTTTAGCACAATCACCTGCACTGCACCTCCCACGCTAAAGCTTTATTTCTTCTTCTTCTTCTACCAAATTCTCTTTTACTGCATTTTTAGCTCAAACTTCCACCGTTTGTATGTGTAGTAATGGATTTTCGACGAAGATTCCTACGGTGAGCTACTTTCAACTTAAATTTTCGCTGTGTTTTTTGTGCAGAAGACTAATTAATCGAACTCTTGTTTCCTCATTTTTTTCCTTTGCTTTTTGTGAAAATCGTTTCGGGATTACTTGCGGTAAATGTATTCTCGCATCTGATTGATTAATAAATTTATTTGTACAGTAAATTTGATTAATTAATATTCGTTAAAATTGGAATTTGATGGGTCGGAGGGAGATATATATAGTCCCAATTTGCTAGTAAGAGTAACACTTCTGGGAAACCATTTACGGTAATCATGACTGTGCAGCAATAATAGACTTTACTGAGGATAGAAAGGCTGTATATTTTAAATAAAAATAAAATTAGTTCGTTATCCTTTTGGAGAATGTTTGTTGTTGATTACCAGTTATTACGGTTAATGACTTGAATTTCTTACCCAGTGAACATATTAATGTTATTTACTTTCCAACTTCTTTATTGTTAGAAGATGCCATGAAGGAATTCAAGCTTAATTGTTTTGCAAAGGAAGACATGTGGGCGTCTTCTGATGTTGGTTGGGGGGGCAGAATTGAATATTCTATGCTGGCACAGCCCCCAAGCGAGAAATGTAGAAAATGTATGTCGAAGGTTAGATCTCGTACTAGAAGACAACCAGTTTCTTACTTATTTTACTCATGGATGGGGAAGAGAAATCAACGGTTTCTCATTTCAGCAATATCAAGAGGTATTGATAATATTCCTGGCACTCCTTAGTTAAAATTTACTGTAATATGTTGCTGAAAACTCAAATGCTTCCAGTGGTTTCACAGATGATGATAAGATTGCAGGATTTTGTGGAAGTAACTCAGTGGCATCAAAACTGTTCTTAAATGATTGCGGAAGTTCTAGTATTAGCCGGAAAGCACACTTGTCTGAGGCTTTTCGAATAAGAAACCAGGTTGTTGAGGAGCCTTGGCTGATACAGCCATCTCTTGTCTCTGACCATTTCACAGACGTATATAATTCAAGCGATATTGATAATGCAAGAGAAATGTTAAAGTACTCTGATGGTGACACTCGGAAGCCAAAAATGTCAAATAAACCTGGACTCAGTGAGGATTTCAATGATATGTCTAATCATGATATAAATGATATGAACATTTTTGAATCATATAATTCTTCATCAACACATTATCTGGTTGAGGAGCCTTGGATTTTTGAGTCATCTACCCCTAGAGTAAGTTCTACAGTCAAGATAGATTCTGGCTTGTTTAGGACGGGATCTGATAAAGATGAGGTTACTCAGTCAGCACTCAACGAACAGAATCAGCCCACTCCTGAAAACCTGCTGCATGAGGAAGAAAGCAAAGCAATGACGAAGGAGGACTTTGTTTCTACTGATATATTGATCAACTCTTCCATATGTACCATCCAGCGGATTGCTGTTTTGGAAAATGGTAAACTAGTTGAACTTTTGTTGGAGCCTGTGAAAACCAATGTGCAGTGTGATAGTGTGTATTTAGGAGTTGTAACAAAGCTAGTTCCACATATGGGCGGTGCATTTGTAAATATTGGCAGCCCTAGGCCATCTTTCATGGATATTAGGCCCAACAAGGAACCATTTGTATTACCTTCATTTCATGGCCATATTAAGGAAAGAGAGTTAAGTGACTCCGTACTTGATAAACGTGGAGACCAGGTGGGTTTTCCTGAAAATGGAGCCTTATCTATTGGAGTTGAAGAGCCCGATGAGGAGGAGTGCGAACAAAGCGAAGATGAATTCGTTGATGATGACTTTGAAGGTCACGAGAATCGAATTAATTTTGAAGTTTTAGATGTAAATAATGAAAATGTAAATGGTGGTGTTGTTGGACATGAACATGAGGTTGAAACACAGAGATTCTCATTGCAGCTAAATGGAGAGGTGGACCAGCTGCAGACTAGAACCCAACACCAGGATGCCAGTGTTAAGGTTAACAGAGCAGGAAAGAACAAATGGAAACACGTTAAAAAGGGCTCTAAGATAATTGTACAAGTTGTTAAGGAAGGACTTGGTACAAAAGGCCCCACATTGACTGCCTATCCAAAGCTGCGAAGCAGATTCTGGGTATCTAATATTCGGTGACCTCAACTTCTATCCTTTATGCTCCGAGATTTATATTTTTTCAAGCAAGTTTTCTAAATGTAACTATTGCTGCAGGTACTGATGACTCGCTGCCACACAATAGGAATTTCAAAGAAAATCTCTGGTGTTGAGCGAACACGATTACGAGTTATAGCAAAAACATTGCAACCACCTGGATTTGGGCTCACTGTAAGGACAGTTGCTTCTGGACATCCATTAGAGGAATTGCAGAGAGATTTGGAAGGCCTTCTATCAACGTGGAAAAGTATAATGGACCATGCGAAGTCTGCTTCTCTTGCTGCAGATGAAGGTGTTGATGGAGCCGTTCCTGTTATGTTGCATAGGGCAATGGGCCAAACACTTTCAGTTGTGCAAGATTATTTTAATGAGACGGTGACTGCTTCATTCTTTGTCTGTGGGTGATATTTTTATGTTTTACGTTGAGCCTATTGTTTTGCAGTATTATTGTGTTTGTTAATCAAAATCGTAGATCATACATCTAATTTCTTTATTTTGGCTTATTTACAGGTAAAGAGCATGGTAGTTGATTCTCCAAGGATATATCATGAGGTATGAGAGCCAGTAGCTTTCACCAATAATATTTATATAGTATTTATTAGTTTTCACATAACACTTAGTGAGAAACTGAGAAATTAACGAACCACTACTTGGTGCTATAAGTGCTTGACATTTTATTCTACTTGAGGGGTGGAGGAGGGGATAATATTACAGATCTTTTTTCTTTTTTTTTAATACTAAAGCTTCTTTTACTTCCTAAGTACATCAATTGTTGACTTCTTTTGTATTATATTCAGGTTACCAATTATCTTCAGGAGATAGCTCCCAACCTCTGTGAGAGAGTTGAATTATACAGCAAAAGAACTCCCCTTTTTGATGAATACTGTATTGAGGAAGAAATCAACAACATTCTCAGTAAAAGGTTAATTAACTGTCTAGTTATACTCTTAAACCATGCTACTTGACAACGCCATTTAAAGTCTCTTTGTTGCATACCTGTAAATTTATGTTTCTTCAAAGGAGATTGGTCAAATCCCTCTTTGTCTCTATATCTCTGTCTTTACTAAACAAGGAACACTATATTAGGTGTTCAACTGTTTTAAGTGTTCTAGAAAAATGCGAAGGTTGTTAATTTATTTACAGTTCTGGACATATCTCAAAAGGGGGAAAAGGTACAAATTTGCCCCTTAATTTATACCCCAGGTTTAAATTGGACCTTTAACTATTTTTTTGTTCCAATAGGCACTTGAACTTTTTCAATGGGTCAAATAAGCCCCTGAACTTCTAAATTCGAGACAAATAGAAACTTTTGAAATATTAAAATAACTAAATACATTTGAAAAATATTTAACAAATCTAAAAGTAACAGATTAAATAAAAAATGTATATGAAAAATTAAGAAATATATTAAAAATTATTTAATGGAATTCTAAGAAATTATTTAAATAAAGTAAAGAAATTAAATTACACCAAATCCATAAGTTATTGAATATTTTCTAAATTTGTTAAATTATTTTATATTTATATTAAGTTATTAAATAATTTATATATTTTATGTTGTTAATTCCTAGATTTTTAAAATATATAATTCTATTTAATTTGTTATTTTTTTGTATTTATTTTTAGAATTTATTTAGTTATTTTAATATTTTAAGGGGTCCTATTTGTCTTGAATTTAAAGGTCCAGGGGTGTATTCGTCCTATTTAAAAAGTTCAGGTGTCTATTTGGACGAAAAAATATTTCAGGGTCTAATTTGAACCTGGGGTATAAATTTAGGGTCAAGTTTGTAGCTTTGGAGAATCACTCCATTTGATGTGAGATGGCTTGCTCAATGTTCGGATTGGAGAAAGGAAAACAAAAATGTATAAGACCACCTAGTCTCAAATTTGTAGTCCCTTGGTATCTGGTCATTTGACTTGGTCTCAAATTCGAAATCATTAATTTGCAAGTCAAGTTCTTTCTGCCTGACAAGTGACAAGTTTATTTATCTTTCTCAGGGTTCCTCTGGCTAATGGTGGTTATCTAGTGATTGAACAAACTGAGGCATTGGTATCCATCGATGTTAATGGGGGGCATTGTATGCTAGGTCAAGGAACTTCACAAGAGAAAGCTATTCTTGAAGTGAACCTTGCAGCAGCCAAACAAGTACTTCTAAATTCAATCAAATTGCTAGTCCTGTTCTGTGTTCTCATATCTAGGTGGTAACATGGAGTCATGGATTGGAGTGTGTTAAGTCTAATATGCATGATGAGATTTTTTGTTCAGCCTCCATCAAAAGATGAATGTGTCTACAAGTTTTGGAATCTTTAAAAATCATAGGCAGTTATTTCTATCTTTCTAATTATTTTAGGTTGTACTTCAAGGGTACCTTTCCTGGGAGTCAGTTTGCTCTATGAATTCTCTCTTTCTTTCTGTTTCCTTGCTATTTGGATACCAAAAATTCACACTACTGCATGAGTTGGTTAAGTGCTTCATGCTACTTAAGAGGAACAGATATATTGATGACTATTTGAACAGAAAATGAGTATTGTCTGGTAACCTTGACAGCAGACAGTGTTCAATCATAGTTACAGATCAGAATGTACTTTGTATAATTGTATTGACAAAGTGGAATGGCTTAGCATAATGTTAGAATGTGATTGCATGATAGCATCTTCCTGCAAATGTATGTCGATCATTAACAAAAATACATAACACTGAATACCGTGTGATTTCAAAATGTCACAAAAGATTGCCATATAACTATATAACTCTCGATCGCTCTATTCGACTGTAATGCGGCAGAGATTAGTAAAGTGATGACTTTGCACAGGAAATTAGCTTTCTGATGAATATCTGTTGCTTTATGGAATTTGTGTTTTATGAATGTACACTTATAAGTTAAGTTGTAAATATTTCTTGATTGCAGATTGCCAGAGAATTAAGGCTGAGAGATGTTGGCGGAATTATTGTTGTGGATTTCATTGATATGTTGGATGATGGTGAGCATATAGTTTCTCCTCTCTTCCAAGTTCACTGAGCATGTACCACATCCTTCCTTTTTGTGGATCTTGCCCATCAATAGCTGGTAACGTAATGAAAGAAAACTATCAGCCATAAAATGAATAAAATAATGAACTTGATGCTTGTACAAGTACTGTTTCAAAGATAAATTTAGATTTTCATTAGAATGAGAGTAGTTCTTGGGTCAGATAACAGGTCGCAATAAGACATTACTCCCTTACTAAATGATATCAGTTATGTATCCTTCATCAGAATTGTGTAGGGTATGTTTTGATAAGACTGCAATGTGGCCCCGCCAACCCCCCCCCAAGAAAAATATTTAAGAAAAGAAAACACACTCCTTTCTCATGTTTTACATAGCATTATCCTTTCTAAAAGAAAAACCATGGCACCATATTTTAGATCTAAGATATATGCAGTAAGATAGCCATGATTGTGCTTGGCATTTGACACGTTAATTTTGTATTATTCGGTTCCTTATGCTCAAGAATGGATTCAGAGGATGGACTCTTGTTCCTTGACATACATACTTTTGGGACTACACTTCTTCAATTCCGCTTTCACCTTTAAAGTTCATTCTCTTTTTGTTCAAGTCCACCTTAGGAGAGTTGGTAGTTGACTTGCTCTAATAAAGAGGAGGTACAAGGTTCAATCCCTCCCCACCTTTATTTTCCCAAATTTGTCTAATGGATTGAATTTAAAAGGGAAAAATAATTAAAAGTGAAGCCTATTATGGAGAGGCAGACTTCACTTGGAATTTTCAGTAATCTGATTTATGTTATATTCTGCCATTCTAACAAATCATTATGGTGCAGCAAATAAGAGGCTTGTTTATGAAGAAGTTAAGAAAGCCGTTGAGAGAGACAGGTCAACAGTTAAAGTCTCAGAAATATCCAGGAATGGGCTTATGGAAATAACTAGAAAGCGGGTATGTTAAGATCGTCTGGATTGCTCCATATATCTATAAACATCATGATACGTCTATGTTCACCTTTAGCATTAAGTACATGAGAGAATGATATTCACCCTACAATGATTGTGAGAGTGAGTGTTCCACCTTCAGTTCACATTTAAGCAGTGAAAAAAAATGGCAGCATGATTAAAAGCTAATTGGTACATGGTATATACACTATGTTTTCAACTTACTAAATTCTCCGACGTGACAACCTGAAACTTTCTGCATTTTATGTCTACTTGTATATACTGCTTAGATGCAACTTTTTGTAATAATGCTTAACAGGTTCGACCCAGTGTTACATTTATGATCAGTGAACCATGCACCTGCTGCCATGCAACCGGGAGAGTGGAAGCTTTGGATACTTCTTTTTCCAAAATTGAACATGAGATCTGTCGACTTCTGGTGAGTAATTTTCTGAGGGAAGTATATAGTTATTAAAGCTATAATTCAATCAGTCCATAAAACTGCCTTAGCTAATTTTGAGAACATACTGTTTACTTTCTGGTTCAACTTTATCTAGCAATCCATGCCTCCTATATGTATTCACATGGAATTATTCATATTTTCTGTCAGCCTTTGTCCTGTGGTATGGCTTTATGCCTTAGTCAGTTTAGGCCTCACATTTGTGTTTTTATGGTCCATTGTGTTTTTACTTTTAGTTTTTTTCATTTGGCCAGTCAACCATTGAGCGGAAAGCAGATCCTGAGCATCCAAAATCTTGGCCCCGGTTTATTCTAAGGGTTGATCGGCATATGTGTAACTATTTGACCTCGGGAAAGAGGACAAGATTGGCGGTCTTAAGTAGTTCTCTCAAAGTCTGGATTCTCCTAAAGGTATGTGAATTAGCATAGGTTTCTCGTATATCGTAACCCTAACTTGCAATATTGAATCTGTGGTTTGCATTATTTCTGAGTGCTTTATGAAACCTATTGCCTGTATCTACAAAAATTCATCTGAAAAAGCCATCAATCTGCTGCCTAGCGATGTTGGTGTAAGCTAGGGAAGTCGATGCATTTGTGGAAATGACTCCAGCAATGACTGATAAATTGCTAGAATATTAACTGAAATAGGCATTTTCATGTCTTCTAGGAAAAAGTCTTAAGTGAATAGTATGCCATCTTCCTCTCTTAGATAATGCAGATTGATTTTCTCTCGTCTATAAAATTGCAGTTCCTGTGAAATACTTTTCATGGCAAGCCTACTATTGTATCCAAACTGGAGCATTGCAAAGTAGCAGTCTGATAATAAAAACTAAAAGAATATATTTTGTGACCATTTTGTAGGGAATGCAAATATAAATCAATTGGAAATTATGTAGCTATCTATTTTTTTTAATATTTTTTAAGTATATTAATGGAATATTGTCCGACAAACTATGCCTGAACAGTTACCATCCTAGTATGACCAGGTCTTTATTATTGCATTCGATACCAAAAAATAGCATGACCAAATTGAAAGTGATGACAATAATCTAGTCTTAGTTGCTCGCTCCCTTCCTTCTCCACACAGTAGTAGTATTGCATACCGTCAAACTGAAACTTCCACTTATACGTTGTGATTATTTTTTGGCATATGCAAAAAATGCCTCGTGATTCCCACATTTTGTTAATTTTCCTTGTAATGACAGGAAGCCATGTATGTGCAGGTGGCTAGAGGGCTTAGTCGAGGGACATTTGAGTTGAAACTGTTGACAGACGAGAACATGGACAAGAGCCAACAAGATGGCGCTGCGATCTCGGCTGTAACATATAATTCCCCCAGTCGGAAAGTAACTCTTTTTCCTATCAAGAAGTGGAAAACAGGTGGAAAATGATACTCTCTACATTAGCTGATTATTGCAATTTTGTACAAGACAACATTCTTTTTGTTGGTTGAATGTCCATTTCTGCCACAATATTGGTTTGAAAGGTATAATAGTTGAAAGATTTAGGTAAAATACAGGCATAAGATTTGGCGACATCAAACTCAAAACAACTACGCGTGCACTTCCAATTCACAAATTGAGGAGAGAGGTGTTTCATCACTTTTGCATCAGAAATTTCAACTATGCAGATGGAACTCATTCTAACAAACTTTGTTCGGTCAAGAGCATGTAATGCAATTCAAGGATGATGATAACCAACTTGCGGAGCTCTGTGGGAGTCTCCAAGAGTAAATTAGGAATCTTTAAAGATGGGTGGCTTATACATGTAGCATTGATCTACTTCCTATGACCCACCCGAGAGGACTTTCTGACAAGCTCAGGAAAGCATCCCACATAAGGTTATGATGTGACATTATTCTTAGATAGAGGCATCTAAGAAAACATCCTCGAATAAATGGCAAAGTTGTAGTCCTTTGTGTTAGGTTCATTTCTTACAAAGTTCATATCCAAAATAAATGCATAAATCGCATCCTACTCTTGGCAAAGCTGACATTTGAGTTAGCTTTTCAATGCCACTGATTTTACCTCGATTGACGAACATAAACCACCTCGTTCGATCGATCAAGTCGAACAGAACTCAAAGCATTGGGCTGATCATATTCCAACGCATTTGGTAGTTTCGGCCTAACAGCCCTATCCATGTTAGGTCCCCAAAGCCGAACTGTCTGCACTATGTTCGCCTCTCCTACCGTTCGGCCTCTCCTAGCCAGCACCAACCAAACGACTCTGCCCGCACCGAGTAGCCTGGACACTGTAGAGTCGCTGGGTCGAGCGCATACTTCACCACGTTCGGCCTCTAATTATGGTCGAACAACCTGCAACTAAGATATTTATGGTGGATATCACACTAGACTTTTTTGTATTTTATTTTGTTTGTATACGTTTATCAGATTCATAATGGAAAATAGAAATAGATGTAATAAATAAAACATTATTATAAGCGTAGAGCCAATAAAGTATCTTTGACTTGTATGCTACTGCTGCTTCATATTAGCGTATCACATAAAGAATCTTTCTTATTTTTAGATTAGATTGGTGTAAATATTTGTTTCCTTATTTTTGTATATATCATCTCTGTAAATTGTATCTATATATACATCTATACAATAAATCACCAATCAAGATGACTTTTACAAGTTCAATACAGCAACTACTTTAACGAACATGTTCCATTTCTTTTCTTTGGACTGTGGAATACAAGTAAAAGTGCTACGTGGAAAAGACACTGTTCAACATATCTAGCAACCTTAGTTACAATAATTCCTTCAAAAAGAAAATAAATGATCCATCACTTGCAAACCACACAGCATTAAAATTTAAGAAAGTCTACAATCACCAACTGATGATAACAATACTTAAACTCAGTTGCTAATAGCAAGGGGTCATCACATTCCATGCTCTACGACCTTATACTCCGACCACGCCTTGATTGCAGACAACAACAAGTAAATACCAAACTATGGCGATGACCCCTGCAGCTAAGGAGACAGACAACCCGGTGAGCTCAAGGGAACGAACTGGAGAGCTAGCGACCTAAATATAGGCAATTTGGTGGTGGTGTTCCTGACAAACTCATTGCATGCTAAAGCTCACGTCCTCTTAGTATGATGTGGCAAGGATGACTCCTAATGGATGTTGGCCTATTTATAGGACTAGTAAGACAGAGCTAAACCTTCCATGTTGTTGTAAAATACAATGCATACAACATTAATTAGCTCGTCTCCTCTAATCTTAAATTGCCAAAACATTTAGATTATTATGTCTATGTATAATACAAGATTACTTATGTGAAATCAAACAACCAATTCAGTATTATTACAAAACAACACATCAGTCACCTGTGTGCTACTTTCTACACAACCACATATATCTTGTGCCAAATGCTTCCTATTTCTATACAAAAGAATCAAAACTGGGATAGGGATCAAGAAACTAATACTCATGGGGTGGCATCTTAGCTTTCATCTGAGCAGTCCCACTGGTTCTCTCCCTAAGTATCTTCAGCCCGAAATACCTGCAACAACCACACTCATGCTTTAAAAGAAAAAACGAATGCCATTGTTTAACTTAAATCATAAACAGAATGTACATTACCTCCCCATCATTAGAAGAGTAGCCTGAGGATTGGTACCGGGTGACACCATAAACGTCGATCCATCCACAATTCTCAAACTATCAATTCCGATCACCTTAAGGTTTCGATCGACTACCCTTCCCACTAAGCAGCCCCCATGGTAGTGCCATATCGTGCTCACAGTTCGCCTACAGAACTCCCCCATCTCCTCATCGTCCCACTCATTGGTCGGAAGCGCATGCCCCACATACCGGAACTCTCTCCCACCAAGATATTGGTTGTACTTGAACTCATCCATAGCACGGCTCTTCAGCATGTGAGCAATCACCCTCGTCCCATTGATACACGCCTGGAGATCGACCGGATTCCTGAAGTAGTTGAAACGAACAAGGGGGTTCGCCCTCACATCCGTGGATGCTAATCTGAGGGAGCCAACAGAGAGGGGGTCCACTATCTTCTCCATGAGAGTGGAAATGCTGACATAATTAACCGAATCTGGAGACCTCATGAAGAAGGAGGGCTGAGTAGAGGGGGTCACAAAGGGTATCACATTGGATGCTGCTTCAAGATAAGCCCCAGAACTTGTGATCCCTACAACTTGAATGAGGGAGTGATCCAGTGGGACTGGTGGCACAATGGAGATCCCATTTCTTGGATTATCGTACATGAACTGGCCCACGTAAGGCGAATGGTGGGACACCGGGATCCCCCACGACGCCAGATAAGGCCTCGGCCCAATTCCGCTCAGCAGTAACAGCTGCGGGCTTCCAATAGCCCCGGTTGCTAGTAAGATCTCACCCCTGTCCTTCACCATGGCTTGGTGATACCCCCCGTTGCAATCACGAAAAACGACCCCATTCGCCTTGTGTTTTGCCAGCAGAATCCTCTCCACAGTAGCTCGTAGTACAATCTTGATGTTCCGAGGATTCGCATAGGAGAAAAGGTCTGCTGCAGTGTGTCTCGTACCTTCGCTATCAAATGTTGAACCACCAACCTTTGTGCCAATCACGTGATCCACAGTGAATCCATTGTAGGGTTCGACCCCCGACTCCAACAACGCATCACGGAAAGCGGATTGCCAGTTCTTCAATTCTGGCCTAAACACGATTGCTCTTTCAATCCAATCGTAGGACTGATTCACCAACCTCAGATCCCAATTTATACCCGATTGTTGGTAGAATTCGGGATTGGCTCGGCTGTAGAAGCCCGCATTTATGGCGCTGCTTCCGCCGAGAACCCTACCTCTGGCATTGGGGACTCCATCTTCAGATGTGAAAGCTTGGACAGGGGAGTCGTAGGTATCGACGTCCATTAGGGAAGCCAAAAACCCATCTCTGGTCATCAAATTAGGGTTCCCGTATGGAATCCCCCCTCTTTCGAGAACGAGGACGCGAAACGTTTCTGACAGCGTCACCGCCAGAGGACAGCCGGCGGTGCCGCCGCCGACGATGATGTAATCGTAGTAATCTTCCTTCGGGAAGTCCGTGGCATTGGACAAGAGTCCAAGATACGCCGGAGCTGTAAGAAAAGAAAGAAGATTAGGAATTAGAATCGAAGAAATGAAATGTTGAGAAAATACAAGTGGTAGATGATTACTTTGTTGAGAATGTGATTCTGGTAAAGAAATCAGAACGATGATAATCAGGAAAAGATAAAAACAGGATTTGAGCCGCATGGTGACCGGATTGGATGTTCTTGGCTTTCTGTGAGATGGATAGAGGCTTCTGGAGATTATTTGTTTATGCTAGAGAGAGAGAGAGAGAGAGAGGGGGGGGTATGTTTTGGAGGGAAATTCAGTTGAATTTAAGTTCAAACGGAGCGATCACTAATGGGCTTGGATTAGGGGTGTGCGCGGTACGGTGTGGATCGAATATTTGAAAATATCCAGATCCATACCAAACTTCGGTTATTTTAAAAATGAGTATCCATTACCGATCCAAAAAATCGGGACGGTACGGTACGGTTATTATTTTTTTCGGGACAATTCGGTTTGGAATTTTGGATCTAACGAAACGGTTCAATTCGGTTCGGTTCGGTTCAGATAACTGGATATTTATTATTATTTGAATAACATATTCAATTTGAACAAAAGATATTGACATATAACCAAA
>JAUEKW010134076.1:0-11823 GCA_032274785.1 Ajuga reptans
AATAACGATTGTAAGGGGGCAGAACATGATCCGATTTAATAATTATTAATAACGATTTAATCAAATAACAGAAGCAATTGCATGAAACAATAATCGAGATGATGATAGTTGCTTATCCACTAACTGTGAGACCTAGTCAACAGAAGCAATATACGTTTTTTTTTCTTTTTTCTTTTTCTAACCATCAGGCTTGCAATTATGGGGAAACAGAACATGATCAAATAATTGTGGGGAAACAGAACATGAACAAATAATTGATCAAGCAAGGGGCAGATTGAAGCGAAGATAATTTTCGTACAAATTGAGGTAGATTGAAGCGAAGATGTGTACCTTGCAATTATAACCTTTTTTTTTCGAAGATTTTCCTTGGCTTCACGATCCGATGATATTCCAGATTTTCCTTTCCTTCACCGTAGAGCTCGTGCTGATAACGTGTTAAAGTGAAAAGAGAGGAAATAAGGAGAGGAAAAGAGAAGACAAGAATAAGCGTAAAAAATTTATTCCATTATTCCATAAGGAGTCCCTTTTATAAGAGTACAATCTAGGGTTTAGTAAAACATGGAATAAAGTGAAAAGACTAAACTGCCCCTCATCAGTTACTTTTGATGAAGGCACACTAATTGTATTTTTCCTTCAACAAGACCTATATTTTATCACAACATTTATTTTTAGATATGTGGGATTATATTTTCTTAAAACTAACCATATGCTTCTTACAAAATAACAATTTTATTTTATATATTAGTAACATACTCACTTTTCCATTGAGAAAAAAATGAATTTAACAGCCCGTGAAAATTCTTCGTTATGACAAAAATGATAATATTTTGGATTCTTCAAGTAATGTGATTTACAAAGAATTCTTTCAAAATGTAAGATATTGTGTGAGTAGAAGACCATAAAGGTTGTTTATTGTGATTCTTTTTTTGTTATATACCGTTGAATTTATGATATTTATTCCGCTTTCGGCTATATGAATATAGTGAAATAAACTTCGTCATTACAAATGATCCTAAATCTCTTCTGTATTATTCTTCAATACTTAAAACTGACGACATGGTTCTCACACAAAGGAGACATACATATATTATAAATCAAATAATTTTCTATTGATAAAACAAAATTAAAACATACCAGTAAGAAAGTGTTTGGTTGAACTTATAAGCTCTCCAAAACATCTTATAAGATGTTTAAGAGCTTATAAGTTCATTTAAAGTGTTTGACAGCATTTTAAAAATAAGATCTTATTTCATCTTAAAATAAGTTGTTAACAACTTATAAGCTGTTTTAAAAAAAAAAATATATGGAATGTCTAACTTATTTCTCAAATAAGATCTTATTTAAATTAACTACTTCAAATTTTATTATTTTAATTAAAAAAATGTCATTACTAACATCTTATAAGCTCTATCATGTTATTCTAATCAAACACTTCAACAACTTATTTTTAAATAAAATTTAACATTTAACATCATTATAAGCTCTAAAAACATCTTATAAGATGTTAGAGATTATAAGATGTTTTTAATAAGTTTAGCCAAACAAGCTCTAAATATTATTCACGGGTACTATACTAGTTATATACTAGTAAAATAAAATGGGTGAATTTCATCTCAGGACCTGAATTTTATGCAATATCTCATTTAGGAGCTTATATTTAGAGAATGTCTCAATTCGGGGCTTACATTTTGTAGATTGGTTTCAATTCAAGGCTTAATCCCCAATTTTTTTATGTGCTTCTTCTTCTAATTGTCTTTCTTTTTTTTTTTCCCTTTTTTTTTTGCTTCTTTCCTTAATCACCTATTTTCTTTTTTGATTTATTTGTTTTTTTAAAAAAAATAGTCGAACTCATGAAACACGCTAAAAAATGGAACCTTTTTTTTTTATATATAAAGAAAATAGTCGAACTCATAAAAACACGCTAGAAAAAGGGGTTGAACCTGTTTAACTCATAATCAATTTATAAATTTAATAAAATTTTATTTTATTTTATAAAATTTTTAATTTTAAGATAACAAATAGCAAAATGAAGCAACATGGAGCAAGAAAAGAAAAAAGAAAAGAAAAAATTAAATATTTGGGAAAACAAAGAAAGAAAAAAAGAGGTGTAAGCCTTCAATTGAGACCAATGATGAAAATATCGGCTTTTACGAAAATATCGGTATTTCAATTTTACGGAAATATCAGTAAAATATCGGCGATATCGGTAAATGTTGAAAAAATAAGGCAGTGCAATATCGTATCGGTAACCTTGAAAAAAAGATATATCGGTGAAATATCGGGATGTTTTCATCATTGATTGAGACTAATCTACAAAATGGAATCCCCGAATTGATATATTCTTAAAATATAAGCCCATAAATGAGAGCCGGAAAAATTTAGATCCCCTAAATGAGATTTTACATAAAATTCAGGTCTGAGATGGAAATTTTCCAAAATAAAATATGAAATGGAAGCTGCAATTATTCGGTTCAATTTTTGCGGGGCTAAAATTTGATTTCTCCAAAGAAATGCAAAAATCCAGTGGCTGCACTATCACAATCTTAAAACCAGACTGACGCGCCGCCGCGAAGAAGAAGATGAAGTGGAGAGCTAGTCGAAGTATTCCATTTCTTAACTACAACAGACTCCGTCACCAACGCCGTTTCCATTTTACCACATTCCTTCGCAAGGTACAACCTGCTCAAGCACGGGCTTCCCTCGGTGGCAATGGCACCAACTCCCAGGGTACGCCAGAACTTATTATTTATCTATTTAGTTCTGACTGAATATTCTGCAAAGACCAAAGTAAGAAAAACAGAAAGAAAAAAAAAACCGAAATAGAGAGTATGTTGCAGATTACCTAACTAATTTGTTCCTCTCATTTTCTGTGCGAAGTATTTGAAAATTGTATTTAGCGGGAATTTCTTATGATTGATAGGAATTTGACAATTATTTGACTTACCTCTGTTAATTCTTTGTTCAATTCAAGTTTTTAATGGCATTGAGTAAGGGGTTGTGTGGCCTCCTCTAGAAGTAAAGTTGTACATAAACCATTGTTTGCAACTCCTGTGCAGGTAATTCTTTCTTATTGCCTGGTGCAACTGTGGCAACCATACTTATGCTTGGTGCTCTTCATGTTCGTCGTCTATATGATGATAAGAAGGTAGCTCTTTAGCGTATCTTGATGGTGAAGGAATCGTCGCTAAATATAGTTTTAGATCATATGTATGACAGTATGAGACATATATTGTTTATGCTCCGACACTTGATTGGACTCTTAAAAGATTCTGATGCAGAGTTCATGGAATCAGGCTTGAGAGGTTGGGGGTGGGGGTTGAGGAGTAGTTATGTAACATGATAAAAGAAAGAAATTGAACTATTTGCTTGAAATGGGATGGGGAAGAAGGACGAGGAAGGAGGGAGAGTGTCTTCCATAGGTTGTAAAGTACATATGATCATGGATTTTGCCAGTTCACAATCTCTTTCGATTTCAGTAATGGAAACCATCTTGTTGAAAGATAATGTATAAGCATTGTTAGTTTTAACCTCTTTAACTTCTCAATTTTTTTCTCTGGGCACTGTGCTTGGTTTCCTAGTGCGATGCATGTAGAAAGTTCTTGATGGTGTTAGTGGTGGTTGCGTTTTCTTTACTAGTATTGTTGGTATTAGTATTTTTTGAGTAATTTTCGGTAAAACTACATTTGCCTTAACGTTTTTCAGTTCTTCAGGCAACAATTTAAATGTCAAGCTCGTGCCTTCTCATGCTCATATCATTTTACACTATTCTAAAAATGTATCTTACGGTCTTACCAACAAATGCTTGTTGTCTATGTAACCTTTCAATGTTTGAGGAATAGATTGAAGAGGCCAGGTCGAAAGGTGTTGAATTAGAGTTTCGCCCCGATGTCAAGGTATTACCCACTTTTTACCTACTTGTAGTTATGCTCTCATTATTTTAATGTCAAACTTCTCGTTGCTGTCAGGCTAGATTCTTGAGATTGCTACCGTTACGCTCCATTTCAAGGTTTTGGGGTTCCTTAACTGGTACGGTGAGTGCATGTATGCATTGATGAGCTACTATGTGATGAATGGAGGGTCTAATAAAGTCTAATAATGTGTTAAACAAACCTTGACCAGGAACTTCCCGTTTGGGTGCGACCATATGTATATAAAGCATGGGCGCGAGCATTCCACTCAAGTATGTTTATATGATGTGTTTTTAACATTCCCTTCCGAAGTCCCTTAGTTAAAATAAATGATATTTTGACAAAATATTCCATGCAGAGAACTTTCGAAGTCTGAACTTTGTTTTTCTGGTATATGTTATTCAGACTTAGAAGAAGCTCAACTACCTTTGGAGGAATATGCATCTCTGAGAGATTTTTTTGTTCGCAAATTGAGAGAAGGCACCAGGCCTATTGATTCTGGCCCTTATTGTCTGGTAACTGATAACAAATTTTTAAGTATATCTTTCTTCCCAGTTCCAATGCCTGAAGGTTGCAATTTCCAAACTGCTTGATCACATTTTGGGTACAGGTCAGTCCAGTAGATGGCACAGTTCTGAGATTTGGTCAGTTAAGAGGACCAGGGGCAATGATTGAGCAAGTAAAAGGATTTTCTTATTCTGCTTCTTCCCTTCTTGGTGCAAACTTTCATCTTCCTACGATATCTGCTGGAGATGTTAATGAAGAATGTGGTTCAGAAGAGAACACCGTGAGAGATGTGACAAAGAAGTCATGGTGGAGGATTTCCTTGGCTTCTCCTAAAGTTAGAGACACTGGATCATCCCGGTAATGACTATAATAAATTTGAAGTAGTGATTAATATCAAATCAAGTAATATTATAGGGTTTTCTCAAGTTGAAAGTAGATTTTGAACTATGTAATTGGTGATTGATATTAACATGCAATTATCTGATCTGTAACTGACACAAGAAACATTAAGGTATGGTACTTGCAACACTTTACAGGAGTAGATATTCTATTATCGAACATAACTGCTAATACAATGGCTGTTATATTGGGGAGAAATTAAATTAAAAGAATAGCACACACCTTTGACTGTTGAGTCATCTTGTTGACATGTAAATACATCTTTGTCTTATCTCCTGACTATTGCATTGTTACATTCTTCTTCCCACCACTATAGATTCTTTTGAAGGATGCATCGAGTAGAAAATATAGTGAAGTACTTAAGAGAGAGAGAGAGAGAGAGAGAGATGCAGAACTAGAGAATGGAGCAATCAGACTTATGGAGTGATATATTTTTCTTTAATTTTTTATTTTTAAATTTATGCAGCCCATTGAAAGGCCTTTTCTATTGTGTAATCTACTTGAAGCCTGGAGATTACCATCGGATACACTCTCCAGTTGATTGGAATATTCTCGTTCGTCGGCATTTTACAGGCAAGATATAATTTTTTACTCATATTTTTTACTGCTTTGCACATGCCTCTCACTGCCGGATAGTATAAGCATGATAACCTTGACCTCTCTTCTTTCCTGCTTTTGTACAAAGGTATTGCTTACCAAATTAAAAAACAAAATCCTTAAAACATTTATGTTGTACTTTATTGGTCTTTTTGCTGCTCTCGTTGCAAAATAAATGCATAAGTTAGGTGCTGACGGTGTGCATCATCTGGCAGCAACCATAATTTGTTGTCATGGTCATGAATTAAAACAAAAAAAGCTGCAATTAAGTTGGAAATAGTTGCTGTATCACAGTCTCTGAATTTGTCTGTTTATTGTTCTAACAGTTCAATTTCTCACTTTCTCTAATTTATCATGTATAAATCCTACCATATTATATCTTGATATTTTTTAATTCCATTTTTTTACTTGTAGGCCATCTTTTTCCAGTGAATGAGCGTGCGACAAGAACCATCAGAAATTTGTATACTGAAAACGAAAGGGTAACCCATTTCTACCTATCCATGCTTATTTTTCTTTTTAAAAGAAATATTGATGTTGAGAGCACTGAATCTTATGAATACAATGTCACTGTCATGTGACTTTGCTCTATTGATCAGGAATCTAATATATGACAGATGATTCTTCTTTTGGAGAACATTTATAACATAGGTCTGCATAGATCATTTGCTGGATCCACTTGAAAGTCACTGAAAGATAGGCTTCCAGCTTCCTATTGATGTTCCTCCCAATTATTGTGACGGATTACCCAATTAGTAGAGAAGATAATATTTATCGAAAACTTCCATAACATAATGGCATCATTGATCATTCTCTGAATCACAGTTACCTATTCTGACTACTGAGCATATTTTGTCCAACTAGATATCCTGGTTCTTCCAAGTCATCCAAGCGAAGTGACTGTTCAACTACTTTGGCATGTAGAACCATTCTGTTGACCATTGTGTAGATTTTGAACTGCAATTGTAGATTCAGTTCCAACAATTACCAGAATGACAATCCTTCCCCAGCCACCATTTCCACCAAATAAAGAAGAAAATTGAATTTACTGGTTTCTGGATCCCCTTCATCCATGCTTTCTCGCTACTGAAATATAAAGTGGTCAAACTTCTATAATTATAATATGACGAGTGTTGTTATCTACCTCTTGACTTATTATTACTTGGCTCAAAGTGATCCAAGATTTTTTTGGAATCCTACAAGAGTTTTTTTTTGGGGAGAAACTTCATCTGGCTTCCCAGCTGTCCTTCTCGAAGCAATATAATTAATAAGTTTTTTTACAAACTAAATTTAAGGTAGGCGTAATGCCAACTTACGCATTGATCATTCTTTTTCTGAATATAGCAAGTCAAATAATAGTTTTGTGATATGCTTATTTTCATCTTTTGATTTACTGTTCAACCAAAAATTATCCTGACAAGTAACAATCATAATCAGGTGGTGCTTGAAGGCCAATGGCAAGAGGGCTATATGGCTATGGCTGCAATTGGTGCAACAAATATTGGCTCCATTGAGGTTAATTGCCTTCTATGGTCTTAATTCGTTAGTTGTTTTTCTCTTATAAAATATGGAGATTAAGTTTTTTTTTTTGTTGGAGTTTCCTTGGTCAAAATTATAAATGATATATAAGTAGAGTTGTGGGCAGAAAGTGGCTTGATGAATAGAATGTGTATATAATAGAGCATAAAAAAACCTGGATAGTAGTAAGCTGTTTCTTATTTCTACAGTTAACAAAGTTATAACTCTCTTGTCAGCATAAATATTATGCAAATCCTATTTGTTCCCCTTTTCTAATATTTAAAAAAAAAAAAAATTACTTAAGGTATGTTGATATATATCCATATACTTGTATTGAATTATATTGTTGATAACAATCAAGTTTCTCTAAATTAATGAATCTGGACTTTTGCTGCTTGGTTAGTTGTTCATTGCTTTTTTTGAGAGAGACAAATTACAGGAATAAGATTGAGGGCTGGCCTCCCACTGTTATGCGGCATGTACTAGCTTAGTTGGGTTCAGTACAAGAAGTAAATGCTACGCTTTTATGGATAACTACAAAAGTAATTACTGAATTAGCTTTATGAAAGACATATAGCAATTCATAATATTAAAGCTTATGAAAAACATATTTGTCCATACAATTAAGTAAATATGGATTTAAAGGTAAATAATGATGCACACTTTCGATATGTAGAAATTGTCAATAAAGATTCATCAGCCTGTTGGGAGCTTTAAACACTTGTATGTACAGACACACGCACGTGCACATACATAGATGTAGGCAACACTTTGAGATGGTGATGCTGAATGAGCAAAGAATCTCTTGGGCCTGAGCATATAAGATGAGAGATACATAGTGGATATTCTAAACTCATAAGCTGCATTGCTATTAGTGAAACTTCTTGGGTAAATCACTAGAGGAACCACCGATTGCTTGACAAACAATGAAAATGAAGGCTTACAGTTTCCTGTGATTCCGGAAATCATGGTACTTTACATCAAATGTATCCATGCCCTTACTGCCTTGCAAAAGATGACCTCAGTATATAATTTGAGTGGAATCGAGAAATCTTATGGTTATTATTGAAAGGATCTACACAAGTCATTAGATGAATTGCATGCAGACTCTGGTCGTCGAAGTCGCTGTTGCTCTATACTTGTATTGGCTGCCAATGCACTTTCCTGGGATTTAACAAAATATATCCCTGCAATTTACAGTTGTTGTTTTTGCATGATTGCAGCTTTTCATTGAACCAAGTCTGAGGACGAATAATCCCCAAAAGAAGCTGCTAGATTCAGTGCCCCCAGACGAACGGTTATATGAACCTCAAGGCACAGGAGTGAAGCTTAAGAAAGGAGATGAGGTATGGAAGTGATTCACTCAATCT
Source organism: Ajuga reptans (assembly GCA_032274785.1). Taxonomy (NCBI): domain Eukaryota; kingdom Viridiplantae; phylum Streptophyta; class Magnoliopsida; order Lamiales; family Lamiaceae; genus Ajuga; species Ajuga reptans. The sequence goes on from JAUEKW010134076.1 coordinate 8,300, forward strand.
AAAAAGTACATTCTCTCCATTTTCTGGTGGCAGGCCTCTTCACAAGAAAATTAGAATATCATTTTATTTTCTTTTCGTCGTTCTAGTACACGTGTTTGGGTTGGATTTTGGTGCTAGAAACAGGTCCCTCATCTACTGATTATAGCCTTTGCACTTGGATCTGCAGGTAGCTGCTTTCAACATGGGATCAACGGTGGTGTTAGTCTTCCAAGCTCCTGTTTCCCTGTCATCTACGGACAAAGATGGCTCATCCGAGTTTAAATTTTGTATCAAGAAGGGAGACAGAATTCGTATGGGAGAAGCACTGGGAAGGTGGAATGACTCGTAGAGACCAGTCCTTGTGCCTCTTTTCGACTGACGATGTATTGCATATTTAACAGATTTCCAACTGAGCTGATGGCTGACTTATATATTAGGGTGGAAGCTTGAACTTGACCATTTCTTGAAACTAGTAAATAGTAAAAATAGGTAGCTTATTTGAAAGAACGTGGTTGCAATTGCACACAGTAATTCTAGCTATGGGGCCCAGATTTGAACTTATACTTCTCAAACATGGATTTTGCAACCACACAATATTTAATGCAATCTAAGAACTTGAAATTGATGGTTAAAAGTTAAAACGCTTTTGTTAACATGATAGCCAGCTTGGAAATTGTTGATATTTAAAGAAACTGAGAAAAATGGATTTCAAATCAATTCAAACAACCAAAAACGTAATTGCCACTATGATTTCACATTCATAGTCATATCACTCAATCTAAATGCGACCAAATAGAACCCCAAAGTCAAGAAGAAAACGAAAACAGATTAAAATCTCACAGAATTCTCCATCATAAGATGGAAACAACATTGAAATTGGTTACTGCTCCAAAGCATCACATTTCCAGATTACAGTCTCTCTCATTGTCTTTGTGTGGAGGATCCAATGCACAGGTTTATATTAATTGAATAATAAATCAACGGCAGAATATAGTAAAAGCACCTTCAGTGCAAAAACAAGCAATGCAGAGAAGCTAAAAACCATAAGACCCACCTCAAGATATGGTTTTAAACTGAAAATGAATGTCATATATACACCCCCCCTAACTCGTTGAAGTGCATTCCTAATACCTAAGACCAGAACCGTGGGATTTGGAATTGATGGATTTCAAACCTGCACTGATCTAAACAACTTGAATGAAGCTACCGAGTATTTAAAATCCTTTAATCCAAACACAACCTAAACAATCTTCAGGTATTCATTCAATTAAGCTGACACTATTGCTGCAACATATAGAAGCAAACTCCTGGAAATCCAAAAAATGAAGTATATCTCATGCTTTCAGTTAGAAGTCTGAAATATTCAAGTGTCATGCAGAAGTTATATGGCCTAGAACTAGGTACAGAAAGGGATATTAAGAAAATGGGACATAAAGACTAGTAACCTAATTCACGACGAGCTCACCAACTTCCTGGCATCACGACCTACAGGCAACAACGGTGAGTAATGGGTGTTTGGAGCAGCTTTCATGAGCTACTCTGTAGGAAGCCGGCTTCATACATGAACACTCCAAAGGACTCAAGTTCAAGATTGAAGAGAAAAATAATAATCAGGCAGGCAGATATTAGGAAAGAAGTTGGTTGAACTTGCTATGCAAGTAACAAAAACCTGGAATCAATCCAACATAAAACATAGACCCGTTGTTGGCTTCCAAGTAAGTAGGTTCCAAATATTAAATGGCCATGCAGAACTTTTCATTTTTCATATATTCAATTTACCTCATAAACCTTCTCAATTGATAATTAATGCGTAGATATAACTTAAAACCTTTCCACTATATCTAAAAAATGTGTCTAGCCAAGCAGAATGATCATGTTGCATTCTATATGGATCATGGAATCCAATTGGTGCAGGAAATGTGAGAAAAAGGACTTTTAACCCCCAAACATTGATAAATAAGTTCAAAGTTTGAGGCGTTGGTATTTGACCTGTGATAGTTAAGCTATTCGAATTCTGCATATGAAAGATAACTCAATGTATGTGAAAAAGTAACTTAGATAAATCATGCAACAAAAATATGGAAATCAAGTACTTAGCTGCACTAGTCACTCTATAAATGTTCTCATGAAAAAGAAGTGATTCTCGTGGAAATATAAAGTAAGACAACAAATAATCCCATAATCAGGCAACATTCAGCTTTCAGTTTGAGGAAAAGAATTACGAATCAATGAGCACACAGAACAAAAAGTAAAATGTAAAGCAATAACTTGCATAACAAAAAACATCACAAAATATGTCCAAGGAACAACAAAAATCACTAAGACATGGCAAAATATGTCCAAAACATAACATAAAATCACTAAGAAATATGATAAGTAATGATTTTTCTAGAAATTGTATTAATATAACAATTCCATATGGCGAAGTGAGTAGGAATTCTATACATGTACGAGCAATTTGCAGATATATAAGTCGTTTTTCTCCAGTTTTTTCCTTCAAATCACACCACCTGGTCCATAAATCAGTGTCCAATCCTGGGCCTCCTTGCAACTCTATATCAAAACCTTGTTCCTGCAAAAGACATATTGATTGGCCCATCAAGCTCAACTCAGTCACCATACTAAATCCTAACGCAACCAGTAATCAACAGTTTCGCATAAACACGTTCACACACACTGGATGTTCTCACACTAATAGAAATTTTACACTCTAGCTTGACTATACTTGAATAACTATCCCAATAAGATCAGACTCCATAATCAATCAGTAACACGGCTGCCCCTATAAAGGTAATAAATAAACAACTCTATGAGTATTATATCATTGTTAACAACAACAACAACAACAACAACAAATAACAAAAGAACAAGAGTTAAGCATTTCATATAAGCTTGATTTCCACTTGAAGAACTAATCCCATCAAACAGACAAAATCCACAACCCTAGAAACAAATGCAGTAGAAATGCAACCAAGGTTTTGACTATAAGAAGATCGAAATATCGCTAAAGAAAGGCACACCTACGTCTGTTTGGCGTAAGTAGAAGAAGAAGGAACTCTTTTATTGCGAAACATCATGTAGCCCACCGGCAACACCACCCCCAACATCATTATCGCCGATCCAATCAAATACCTCATCACACTCGGAGGCGCAACCTCCAACACTACAGCTCTTCTTAACTGCACCAACAGAATAATCGAATCAACCAACTTAAACACACATCAGATTACACGCAGTATTGAGCTTAATGAATCAATATTAGCGAATAATATGAGGATTTTCTACAACCCAAGAACGGCGGATCTTGGATCTGGCAAAATGCGTATCAAATCATACATTTGAAAATGAAAAACAGGGAAGTAATGAGGACTTACGGGCATATTAATTGGACTAATTAGGGGTGAATTGCGTGAGAAAGTGTTGAGGATGCGAATTAATGACGGCGGATTCCAATTGCGGCGGCCGGAGGAGGAACCGATGCTTTGGGAAAATGGCCTTCGTCTGATTCTCTCTCTCTCACCAGCAAACTAAAATTAAACCACAGT
>JAUEKW010134087.1:0-11821 GCA_032274785.1 Ajuga reptans
ACCGAAAATGTGATCTTCTGTGTGACTACAACACACCACATTTTCTACAATATAAGATAAGAGACATATAAGCAATCAGTAAAGACAGCAATAATGTGAAGAAAATATTTATTTCAGATAATAAGGAAATCAAATATACATCCACAAAGCGCAACAAAAGTTTGCTTTACTGTATACTCTATCAGTTAAACTAAAGAATACCCGAGGTTGGTTGTTGTGAAAGAAAAGTGACCAGAGAGGAGCGAATTGGAGGTCGGAGTTGGTGAGGAAGAGGAATGCAATTCTGAGTTAAGGTTGGTGGCGCCGAGGCGGGAGACAGAGGGCCGGCGCCGAGGCAGGGCATGTGGCGCGGCGGAAGAGTGTTTGGGAAGGAGAATACGGGGGACAAGGACCAAAATCATATGCGATGAAGAAGAGTGGGCCCCGCCGTAGCTAAGCTATTAACGCCGTTTGTATTATTTTTGACGGAATGGTTGATTTTTCAAGATTCAAAAGTTCAGGTGTTTAATTGTTCAATTAAAAAACTTAAAGTGTTAATTTGGCCAAAAAATTAGTTGGAGTGCTTATTTGAACTTGGATGTATAGTTAAAGTGTTTATTTGTACATTATCCCTATTTTTAATAAGATATATATTATATGAAATAATAATTTGAACATTTTGGATTAGACATAAGGAAAATCATAAGTAATATAAACACTAATATTTCCCGTGCAATGCAATGCAATCCATGCATTAATTTGTTTTTTTTAATTATTATATACCACTTTATATAGTAAAATTAAGATAAAAATTAAATATAAAAAAAATTCATTTTTATAATTTATTCAATCTTGTTTGATACCGGTTCGAATCACTTTTAATATATACAATCTTTGTTTTAAATTAAAGATCGTGAAATGGTGATTATTTTGATATATTATGTTTCGAAATTGAATATTAAATAAAAAAAAAGTCTGTGTATTTAAAAAAATTAGAAAAAATGTATGGGAAAACAAACTAATAGAACGGTAACCGCATAACAACTTACCTTTAGAATAAAATATATAAATAAAAATCAAATAAACATCCAAATTCACAAGTCAATAGTATAGAAGAAGGGAGATGATAAAAAATAGCATTTGGTATAGCTTCTAGTATAATTTTGTCACTTTTCTAACTTTTGGATAATTTTAGCCTTTTTCGTGGCAAATAAAAATTATTTAACACAAAAAATGTAGTTTTCGTGGCAAATATCTGACTTTTTGCCATGAAAAATATATTTTTCGTGGCAAAACAAAAATTATTTGCCACGAAAAAGGCTAAAATTATCCAAAAGTTACAAGGAGGCTAAAATTATACTAAAAGTTACACCAAAGGCTATTTTGACCTATTTTCACATTCATGTATGTCCATAAGAGTACAGTTTTTTTTTTTTTTTTTTTTTTTTGGTCATATCTGATACTGACCTTAGTAGTTTGACATATCTGAATCTTCAAATATTATGTGAAATATATCAAACTGCTTACCATGTATATGCCAGGTGAAATTCCCTTTAGTGCCTGCTTTTAGTCTTGTTTCCTCACCTTTTCCTCTACTAGTCACCGGCTCACTTGAGACTCCTTCCCAACTGCTTGTTCCTTTTTTTCACGACACTCATTTACTTACAAATATTCTAAGTTTCGTTTGCAATTTTTTTAATCACAGCAACTTTTCTTGAACAGAATCCCCTTCCTTATCTTGCACATTTTCCTGAAGCAGACGTGTTGACTTCTACTGATCAAGTTTCACCAACAGGAGTTGATGACCGGTTGGATGACTGGAGACTAAGTAAGACTTCTACTGGTGAAATTTTTTGTTGCTTACACATCCTCTCTCTTTCCCTAAGCAACAGGTACACCAATGAAAATATTTTCCGTTATGTCAATATTATTAGATGGAGATTCCACCATTCTGATTTATAACTTTGAATTTGGTTCATCTGTTAGAAAGATTTACTGGGCTGGCCTATTTTCTCATTTTATACTGGCCATGTTTCATATGGAATGTCCTGACTCAATATTGTCTTGGGTGACAACACAGAAGATTACTTTGAAACAATTCAACGCCTTGAAATCTGATGAATTGTTATTGAATTCTAAATGCACTACTTATATTATTGTACGAGAAACTAAAGCTTTTCTTCTGAGGAAATTGCAAATCTTTGAGTTACAATGCTAGAGTCTGATGCCCACCATATCTGAAAAGAGATAGGCAGAAAAAAAACAGAGATTATTAGCATGGACTCTGGTCAGAATATAAAACTGCAAGCTAAGTCTGTTATCTAATATTCTTGAGTTAGGGTGCAAGTGCACTATATCTTTTGGGAAATATTGAATTTGACGGGATTAAGAGTTCACAGAAGTAGTGTCCAAATCCAATGATTAAAAAAGAGGATAAAGGATCTAAGAACAAGGATTGACAAATCCAAAAATTCTGTATAAATGTGTGCAACTGTCTACACCTTCTCGAACCAGTGTGTGGTCTTGTGCCGCACATACATTGCTTTGTGCTAACCATTCTTCTAGTCCCGAGCCCAATAACAGAAGCGGTAATCTTGCTTTTGTTTTCTGAAATAATAACAGAGGGAGTTGATAGTATCTTAATCTATGACTTTCGTTCATGCGAGTCTTGATTAGATTCACTGGACACATCTCCTTGTGCAGCATCACATGACTTTTGTCTTAAAATTTGCATCTGTGAACAGCGGGTGCTGCCTATAACATAGGAATCTTTCACTGGAGGCCAACTCCATCTTCAATGAAGTTAGCAAAAGAATGGAAAGAAATGCTTGTAGCTGATGATAAAATATGGGATCAAAATGGATTCAATGAGCTTGTCCGCAAGCAGTTGGGCCCACCTGTTGATGAAGATAGTGGACTTGTATACGCGTTTGACGGTGAACTTAAGCTAGGCCTTCTGCCAGCAAGTATTTTTTGCAGTGGACATACCTACTTTGTCCAGGTGCTTCTTTTTCTTTTTCCCCTAGGCTTGATTCCATGTCAAATGTTATATATTCAAAGATCTCTATAGTCTATAGCACAAGGGCTATCCTACAGAAACTTAATTTTGCAAGTCCTGAGGGTATGAATTCTGCTTGCATCCTTTACTTGGCAGGCAATGTATCAACAACTTAGACTGGAGCCATACGCCGTGCACACCACATTCCAGTATGCTGGAACTGAGGGAAAACGCCATCGGTTGCGTGAAGCTATGGTTTTCTATGATCCACCAGAATATTATGATACCCCAGGTTCTTGTTGTTTTGAACTCTCACTATTCTAACCTTTTTCTCATACTTGTGCACAGAGTCATGTCAACACAATATCAGGCTCAATTAGCTCGAGCTTGACTGGAAAACTCGAGCTCAAAACTTGAATTTTTTTATCTGGCTTTTTTTTTATGGCCGAGCTGGACTTTATGGAAACCTCAGTAAAGTCAATTTTGACTTGATGGAAAACTCAATATTACTCGAGCTCGACTTGGCTTGACTAAATTACTTATATGAATAGTCTAAAACATATTGCAATTGTAATTCAATTGGAAAGGCTATTGTATATAAATAACTATGTCTGATATATCTAGGGCTAGGGAGCATATTGAGTTGGGTATTTTAAACTTGAGCTCAACTCCATTAACTTCGTGACCCAATCCTGGTTTGCTTGTGAGCCAAATTGCAGCCCTACTTGAACTTGCATTTTTTTTTTTGTCAAATTTGTAAAATTGTGGTTGTCTACGTCATGATATTCTTGTAACCATATTATAAATCTCCAATGGTTTCACCTGATCCTATGAAGGCCTCGAGATGACTTGGTTTCAGAAAAAATGTGGAGTCATTCGCTAAGTTGCATGAATATCCAGTGATTTAGAAAGCTTTAGACCAGAGCTGTTATATACTTCACTTATACTATATTTATAGTTTTGCTGCGCTGCCCTGGTATTTGGCAAGCATGGGACAAGAGTTAGTGCTGTTACGTCATATGTGACTAGCTTTTCCAGAAAAAACTTGTATTTTTAGCCATTGTGGGAGCCTTGAGTTTGGATGTCCCTGAAAAGCAAGTGATAGATTTGGGAGAGTGAGTATAAAAAAATTAGGATGAGGAGCATAGCAACATTCAGCAACTCTAGCTTTCGTCAAGTTTAATGACTGATTCTCAAGTCATAGCATTATGGAATTTGAGGCTTTATGTAAATGAAGTGTGCAAAATTTCATTTAACTACCTTGATTCTTTCCATTACACAAAATAGTTAGTCAATCCTAATTTTGTGGGGGAATCAAATGCAGGAGGATTCTTGACATTAAAGCCTAATATACCGAAGAACTTGCTGTTAGATGGAGAGCATAACATCGAGTCACACTTTGCTCTAGTTAATTACCAAGTATGTGTACGCAGACTGCTCCAACTTCCATTTATATGTGTCTAGTGGGATTGAGCACCTGTTTTTTGCTAACAGTGTATCATGATTTTCAGATAAAGCAGATACGGACAGCTCTTGCCATCGCTTCATTGTTGGGTCGCACATTGGTGAGAACTGTTATGGCCTTTGATATTTTATATCCTTGTGTGTTTGGTTAGCCCACCTTTTGCTTTCTCTAGAAGAATCTTGGTTTGTGATGCGAGTTCTGACTAAATATGTTGGTCTCCTTTGGATTTCTCTTTTTGGATCTCCTCTCATCAGTTCTTCAAGCTGCATAATTTTGTGATCTTGTCAACCTTTTATCAGTATGATTGGTCCGCATTATGTTTGCTTTGATTTTGGTAAATGTTTGTGTTCGTTTAGTTGAGGTTCCTTCATGTTCTTGCTGCTCTTAAAAATTCTCACTCTAGTAGCCATCTGAATATTAGCACTTCAAGATTAAAGAACATGAGATTGTAGCTAGTTAAATTTCTGCTTGCAGACGCTGCTACATGGTGCTACTGAATATTTATCTTTTACTTCCTGTGGCAGTTTCCTTATGCTCTGTAATCTACTTCCTATTTTCCTGCAGTCTGTCAATCCAGTGCCTGTAAGGTGTAAGATCTTGAGATTTAGAAAAATCGATATAGCAATCTATGAGTATAAGATGCCTATATCAATTGACGGGCCTCTCTTCTGGAAACCACTAGGTTTTTCCCCTAATAAAGTGTAAAGATACCTTCTGCTTGATCATTTTCTGCATATGGGATTTCTCCTGCTTGGTATACTACAGTGTTAATTCACCTGGATTAAATGATAATATATATATATATATAATTACAGATATCTCTCTAGAACTTTATACTTGCTAGTGTGCTAACACATGTTTGTTCCCGATGCACTTTGTGATCTTTGTTCTTATTTGTGATTTTAGGTAATGCCTCCGCTCTGGTGCAGGTTGGATAGGCTGTGGTTTGGACATCCTGGGATTTTGGTGGGCTCTTTGACTAGGCAGCCATTCGTTTGTCCTTTGGATCACGTGTTCGAGGTATTGGTCTGTTCTCTTGGATTACTTATTCCCTTTGTGTATGCGAGAATCCATAGAGATGTAAGCATGTAACTAGAAATACCTCATGCTAAATTTGTTTTCTATTCCAGTAAAACTATTTCCTTGAATACTTGTGGTGCAGGTTAATGTAATGTTAAAAGATTTGCCTGAGGAGGAATTCGGGCCATCGATTAAAATTAGGGAGTATTCTTTCTTGGACAATCCATCTATGCCCAAGCAGGTTCGTGTTCAAGACTTGCACACTCACAAAAAACAAAAAACACGACAACAACAAAACACACGCACAAAAAGCATAATGCTTTCTCTCTTCTAAAGTTGCATCACATATTTTAGGTGAAAGATTCGTGGCTTGATGTGCATGTTTGTCAAGAAGGATCACGTGGTTGTGAAGTTTCAAACAGCACAAATCAAGCAGGAATTCTCAAGTTCCCTAAGCGGGGTACTGAAGAAATGGTAATCGCAATTTTGACTCGGCTTCTTTATTTTCATTTTGTTTCTCTATATTTGCATTCTCTATCTTATGCTGAAGAGAGATTTAACTTGAACTTTGCCATAGCACTACAAAAATAATTGATTTTTTTTATTTGTTAGAATGTGTTGCTCGTATCGCAAATTCGCTGTTCTAACATTCATTAAACTACCAGTCCACATTTATTAGTGTGTTATTTGTACTCAAGTTGAACTTCATCGTGGTTACTTCCAAACAGCTCAAAACCGTATTCTCATCCTTCAAGGACGTCAAAATCATTCAGTTCTCAACAATGCAAGACGCCTTCTTAGGATTCACCAACAAGGCATGCTGTTCTTCTCATCCCCTTCTCTCAATAGTTTATCATCTCTTTTACTTACTGTTTTCGTACGGATACTAAAAGAATATGTTTGTACCAACAGACAATGGAAGAAAGATTCAGGAATCGTGTAAAGCGGTATACAGGTATTTGGTGTTGTGTGGAGAATCACACTCCAGGCCATATATACTACGATATATATTGGGACGAAAAACCCGGTTGGAAGCCCATACCTCCCCAGACACCAGAAGAGGATCACCCCCCTGTATGAGGCCTGACAGTGTTTCTAACATTATACGAGTAAACTGAGAGCAGAAAGTAACACTAAAACAGATGAGGACAGAATGTTGCAGAGCTTACGACTAATGGAAGGCATCCATGTTAATACAACTTGCCCTGTAAACCTACTACACGAGCAGTCGACAGGAATTTCTTTTTCTTTTTCCATTTATTGTATTTTGGTGAGGCTAGTGTTGAGCTTTTTGTACAATAGTACGAAGAATACAGATATTGGGTTTTAAAATGTAGAGCTCCAAAGTAACAATGGAAATAATTTGGGCTGAATCATACTTCCCCTTATAATTTCAAAGTGTAATGCCATTTTTCTTCAGGAGTTATGATGAAGTGAAATTTGGTGTTGCTTTATGGTTCTCGCTCACATTATGCAAGATCGCCATAAATTTTGAACCGAATCGAGCTCGAACTGAGTCTGGTAATTTGGTGTCATGCCCGTTAGTGTTTGTTAGTTCGCGAATATTAATAAAATATTTTGTGTTCGTGGATGCGAATATTATATATTATTATAATTTTGTAAAAGAAAAGGAGTTTTATACTTTTAACATGTACATTTAAAATATGAGTTACATAAATAATATAAATTTTTTATTATTAATTTATTTTTATTATTATAAGAGTCTAACGAACATATTCACGAGCTACTGACAATGAATTATGTGTATTCATTTTTTCCCCCCTTAGTGGATGAACCAACAAAAGAGCCTTAAGTTAATGAAATATTAACTTATCAACACTATTTATAGGTTAATATTGCCTTTTATTCTTTGAAAAATAAGTAATCCAATATCCACTAGTACATATTTTTGTCTGGAAAGTAACATTTTTGTGAATTTGGCGAACCAGGCCATGTTCAGTTCTAATATTCAGACCAAATTTTCAAAGTCTATTCATAGGTCATTTCGTGCCACCATTGTCTTCAATTCTTCATCTGTTACTTCATCTCCACCATTTCATAATCCTCCAAATACGAATTCCCAACTCATTAAATTTGGTATTCAAGAACTCAGCACCAATGCCGTTCTACCGATCAAGTCATCCCATGTTATGTCAAGAACTTGTGCAATGTTCTTTCATTCAGCTGGGTATGCACCCCAACTACTCGACGAAATGTCTCACACAAAAAAGCAAGACTCTACATTTTTGTGGGATGTGTTCAAGATCGTTCAAGATGTCATCAAACAACCTAGCACGACAAGTGCGGCAATGGTGCACGCCTTGGTCGTGAAACAAGGAGCTCTTGCCGATTTGTATACCTCTACATCAGTTCTTACTGTTTACTCAAGATGTAAGGATTTGAAATCTTCTTTGGCTTTGTTTGATGAAGTACATAAGAAAGATGTGGTGTTCTGGAATGCTATGATGAGTTCGTGCGTAGAGAACAACTGTTTTGAAGCTGCAATCGGCGTCTTCAAGAAAATGATCAGTGAAGGGAATGAATTTGACCTCACAAGTGTTGTTATATTGGTAAATGCGTTTTCCAGTTTGAAAAGCCTCGGACAAGGTCAGGTTGCTCATGGTTTGAGTGTCAAAGCAGGGATGCTTGCAGACACAGTCTTGAGTAATGCTGTTATCGATATGTATGCAAAATGCGGTGATTTGACTTCATCAGAGTGTGTTTTTGCCGGAGTGGAATCTAAAGACCTTATCACATGGAATTCCGTTATAACTGGTTGCTTCTATAACAACCTCTCTGAGATGTCGCTATGGTATTTTAGACACATGGTTTCTTGTGAAAATCGAGCTGATAATGTTAGTATTTCTTGTGCCTTGGCAGCATGTACTTCTCTGCAAGAGCTTGAAATTGGGCTGGCTATCCATGGATGGGCAACCAAATCGGGTTATGCAGAAAACAACCACATTTCTGTTGCTAACTCTCTCATTTCATTCTATTCTCAACTCCAAGATATCTATGCAGCACAATGTGTTTTTAGAGAGATGATAGTTAAGAATGTGGTTTCTTGGAATGCCATGATTAAGGGGTTTTTACTGAATGGAGAAGCCGCGAAAGCATTTGATCTTGTACGTGATATGCAGCTTGTAGCATCAATACAACCTGATATTACCACAATGATCACAATAATTCCATTCTGTACTGAACTGATGCTTCTAAGAGAAGGAAAAGCTGTTCATGGCTTCATTGTAAGGAGAGATATGGCATCGGAAGTATCAGTTATCAATTGTCTCATTAATATGTACTCCAAATGCAGTAGAGTCAACGAAGCTATGTGTTTATTCTCGACCATGCCAAAGAAAGACTTGGTAGCATGGAATACTATGCTCGTTGGATATGCCCAAAACGGGCAATCTTGGGAAGCTCAAAGCTTATTCAAGAAAATGCTGAATTATTGTTCATCATTCACCTTGCCAACTCTACTGGCAGTTATTCCATCCTGTGATTCAGTCCAACTTGGCAGATTAATTCATGGTTGGAGTATCAAGTTGGGATTTTTAAGCCAAATATTTGCTCTGAATTCCCTCATCCACATGTACATTAGTTGTGGAGCTTTATCGGATGCTTTTGCATTGTTTAGAAGAACCTCCATTAAAGTAGACGTGACTAGTTGGAACACAATAATTTCTGGTTGCAGTCAGAAAGGTCATCTCTGGGAAGCTTTAGAATATTTTGACTTGATGAGAAAACATGCCAAAGTACATTTTAGTTCTGTAATTCTTGGAAGTGTCATCTCAGCCTGTGGTAATCTGGGGTTAGCGTTGGAGGGAAAATTAATTCACGGTCTAGCACATAAAACCTTAGCGGGTACTGATACGCGAGTGCGGAATTCAATAGTAACAATGTATGGCAGATTAGGTGATTCTGACAGTGCTAGATTAGCATTCAACCTTAGTCAAGATCATAACTTATGTTCATGGAACTGTGTCATATCTGCTATGTCTCAAAACGAGGATGCTAAGAAGGCTCTAGACTTGTTCCGTTCTCTTGAATTTGAGCCGAATGAGATCACCATTTCTACAGTTCTTTCAGCTTGTTCCCACCTTGGGGCCATAAGCTACGGCGAACAAATCCATGGCCATGTTTTCAGGTTTCATTTCCATCAAAATCCTTTCGTATCTGCTGCACTTACAGACATGTACGGCAACTGTGGCAGATTAAAAACTGCTGAACAAGTTTTTAGACTCTCATCAGAGAAGTCAGTTTCTGCCTGGAATTCTTTAATATCTGCATATGGATTTCACAACATGGGCCAAAAAGCAATCAAAGCATTCCATGATATGATCGGGTCTGGAGTTCGTCCAACAAACGGCTCATTTACGAGCCTACTTACAGCATGTAGCCATGCAGGTCTAGTCGAAGAAGGGCGTATGTATTATGACAATATGTACAGCAAATTCAAACTGGTACCCACTGCTGAGCATCATGTGTGTATGGTTGATATGTTGGGCCGGTCGGGAAGGCTCGATGAGGCTCATGAGTTCATCAAGAATCTTCCGGCCCAGCCCGAACCAGGAGTATGGGGAGCCCTGCTGAGTGCCTGCAGCTATCATGGAGATGTTGAGATGGGGAGACAAGTGGCGGCGATACTTTTCTCGATGGAACCGGAAAACGTTAGTTATTACGTAACGTTGTGTAATATGTATGTGGCCGCAGGGAGGTGGGAGGAGGCTGTGGAGTTGAGGACTGTAATAGAGGATAAACAACTGAAGAAACCAGCTGGCTATAGTATCATTGACATTGGTTTGAGCTAAAAAAAAAAATAGAAAAACAAAATTTTGGGTCCTGATTATATTTAGATCTTGCTCTTATTTGCCTTTCATTGGGAACTTTTGTAGTGAGATAACCTGCTAATAGGATCTTACTCAAACAAAAAATGATCAATTTGGCTGGAGTAAATTATGAGAATGGTTCTTAATCCTGCATATAGTCAGTTCTCAAATTAGATACCTAGATTATTTAGAAAAATACTAGGTGTGAAAAAATTCCGAACTTTACGTGAATTTTTAGTTAACAAAAAAATTCATCTAACTCTCAATAATTTTCAATTACAACATCGACCATGTTGTGTGATGCTTAATTGCGTCGATACCACCATCATCAGATTCGCCTTGAGGAGACCGAAAGCTTATAATATCTACTATCGTGAATTGGGAGTTAAAATTGTGACAACCGTACTTGAACCGTCGATTCATTACAATTATAACAAGATATGTCGTGAATATAGGATGACCTCGTTGAAGCGGATATGATAATGATGGTGGTGAAGCAATCCTATATCAAATAATGCGATCAATATTGTGATTAGAAAAGATTATGTTTGATTTTTTTGTCGCTTCTCATAATACTATATAGTGTACATATTCTGTCTTAGTTACTTTATGTGTTTTTTTTTTTTTTGTTTTTTTTTTTATTTTAGAATGTATAATTTCTTTGACCGCATATAATGTTGTGATGGTGGAACCCAAATTCATGTGAAAAAGACTTGCTAAGTGGATAGTAAGGAGAGCCTAAAGTGTTCCTTAAGGTCCAGCAATACTCTTTGCTATCAACAGCGTGATTGAAAGAACTGTCAACTTCCAACCAGTTCCTATCACTTCAGTGTTCCCGGTTCAACCAGGTTTTTGACGGGACCAAGCACCGGTTCCTAGTTTCCATCACTTCAGTGTTCCCGGTTCAACCAGGTTTTTGACGGAACCAAGCACCGGTTCCTAGTTACCATCACTTCAGTGTTCCCGGTTCAACCAGGTTTTTTACTGGACCAAGCACCGGTTCCTAGTCCCCATCACTTCAGTGTTCCCGGTTCAACCAGGTTTTTTACTGGACCAAGCACTGGTTCCTAGTTCCCATCACTTCAGTGTTCCCGGTTCAACCAGGTTTTTGACGGGACCAAGCACCGGTTCCTAGTTCCTATCACTTCAGTGTTCCCAGTTCAACTAGGTTGTTACTAAGATTTTCAATTGTTAGATCCTCTGCATGAACTTGTTAGAAAAGGGACCCTTAAAGAAAAAAAGACAGTGTTTTCAGCATTACTTTTGTTTCAAGGCAGATCATATCTTTTGCATCCTAATTTAGATCTTCTACTACGTCGGGTATAACATCTCTTACAGCAATAAGATAAATGTATGACACGTATATAATATGATGTAAACAATACATCATCAGTTATATAATAAGACACGTAGAGGATCTGAATTGACATGAAATACTGTTTCGTTATATATGTAATTCGTTATGTAATTAGTTGATGTGTGAATTAACCTAATCACAGTTCATCTATGTCCACAAATCAGTTCTTTCTA
>JAUEKW010134098.1:0-11821 GCA_032274785.1 Ajuga reptans
TTTGGTGGCTCAATGTGAACTGGAATAAATTATAAAGATTATAATTTATAACTGTAATTAAATAATAAATTGGATAATGATATATGGAAGATGGAGATATTCATGATTTTCTACATCTATTAAGATTTGTTACTTGGAGAGGAAGAATATTGTGATATATATATATATACATATATATCAGATACATATTCTTTTCTAACATAAGAACACAAGCATATCATTATTCCAAGAGGTGTCCACACATCTGATTGCAGTACAGTTCGTGAGAACACCGGAGAAGGCTTGGACGTTTGGAGCGTACTAAACACAAAGAGATTTGATAAAGCACGCTACAAAGGTACATCTTTTATCCTTCTAGTGTAGATTAATTAATTGTGTAATATATAATAATACACGATCCTACAACGATATATTCGATATTTAATATTTGATATTGTGAATCGAATAGGTGTCGTGGTTCTAACAATATCTTACTTAATAATAAAATATAACCGTCCCAAAATGGAAAGTTGGACATTTTTCCGTCCAAAACATCTTACTGTTTTCAACAATCAAGTTTTCTACGCAGTTTCCCATTTTATAGCAAATTAAACAACCAATCGTAAATCTTATAAGTCGATATATGGTAAGATATGCGCAAATCATAGTAAATCATGGTAAATCATGACATATACAACCTAATTATAATATATGTGCAAATCAGAGTAAATCAGGGCAAATTATGCCATATATATATGTGTGCAAATCAGAGTAAAATCAGGACAAATTATGTCTTATATGGAATGAGATCATATGTTCCGAAAATATATATTCCACTTTATGTTCCACATATTGTAAAAGTGACATGTGTCTCATGATTTTATAATTTAAAAAGTTATGGGACATGTGTCACTTCAATAGTGTGTGGAATACAAAGTGAAATACACATTTTGGAATAGATGATTTGGACCCGTCTTATATACAACCCAAGTATAAGATATGTGCAAATCATGGTAAATCACGATAAACCATTCCATAAATACAACCCAAATATAAGATATGTGCAAATCAGAGTAACTCATAGCAAAATATTTACACTTCTAAAGGTCAACTAATTATTATGCAACATCAATTATGCGATTATGTTTTTGTTTTATTATAATTTTAGTAACTCGGTTTTTAATTTTGGTAACACGTTTTATTTCTTAATCACTCTAATTACACATTCACTATATAAATAGTAAAGAATTCTCATTTTCTTACAACAACAAGCACACACTTTTGATATATGTAGGTTCGCTTTCATGGTTTTTAGGTCTTTAATTTTATATTTTCTTGGTTTGTTCTTACGTGTTTCTTTTATATATATATGGTGGTAATGAATTTGTAGATCGTGTTCAATTTTGGATATGTGATGTTATTTCAATTTTGCATATACGCATAATGTCATCTTCTATGAAGTTTATGTAAGGTCTTTTGATTCGAATTTATTTTTTGAAGTGGTCCTAAAACTTCTTTTGATAATTATTAAATGTGATTTTGATAAAATTATTTTAATATTGCAAATGATATAGGACATAAGGATGAAGTTGGAGCACAACAATAATCATAAAGGAGAATGAAGTTGTGAGAAATTGGTAGAAAATATATGACAACTATAATAATTATAAAATATCTTATAAAACAATAACTTATTTTGTCATTAGGCAAGATGATTAACCATTATTTTTTTCTCATTTCCTTGGAGTAATATAAAAGGACGAAAATCCTAAAAATCTTTATAATAATCAGTAATTCAGAATGTATTAATAAATCACACACACACATATATATATATATATATATATGTATATATATATATATTGGATCAACATTACCTTCTTATTCATATCTTAAATAAACGAATATAAATATTTCACAACTTACTCATATTTTTATAGTTTAAATATTTTTATATTGATCTTTTTTTTATTAAAAGAAATAATTTTTCAAACCCTAGCCACATTTTCCCTTCATCCTCGCCATCTCCTAAAACTTTAAATCTACTCTTCCTCCTTCTTCCCCTATCCTTCAATCATAGATGGATGGGGGGAGCTAGACTTCTTACATGTTATTGATTATTTATTTTGATTTTATTTTATTTTGTCTTTTTTATTTATTTTTTTTCTCCTCTGGTTTGCCTCTGTGAGATTCTCCCCGCCTTTGTGCGCCTTTCCACGCATTGTGCGGCTACCGATCTTCGTATTCCGATGAGTCTACCTGGCTTCCACGCTTTGTGCTGCCTCCGATCTCCGGCTTCTGATGGATCTTCCAGCTTTCTGTTGATGCTGTTCGAGTCTCCTTATTTTTTCTAGTAGTTGTGCAAGCAGTCACGCTATGCAGAAGAAATTTGATTCGTTGAGCACAGAAGGATGGTTTGCAGTTTCTTAATTAGGTTTTTTGGTCTTCATATATTTAAAACTGCAAGCAGCGTGATTTTTTTCTTTGTCCATTTTCTTTCCTAATGATTGGGTTGAGACTGGTTTTTCTTAGTTTGTTAGAGTTCTTTGTACTTGCAGATTCTCCTACTTTTCTTAGTTGAAATAACAAAGGCACTATATTTACTTAAAAAAAGAAATAATTTTTCATCACTTATTGCATGCTGATTATAATATTTCACTATATTATAATGATATAAATATATAAACTCTTATTATATATTTATATTAATTTTATAAACCGTGCATCACACGAGAATAATACAAGTTGAATTAGTATAGTTTCCACAATTATGGGTGAATCAATCAATCATTTCTTAAATACCAAATATGTGGAATACAACCAATTAATTTACCAGTTGCCCGAATCTATTATAATTCCTCTGTTCACAATGGGCACAAGTTAATGTGCTCACTAGCTGACGTGTCAAGATTTTATAGAATGCGGCTAATTAGTTTATCCATATTTTAGGATACAATATTTGTATATCAACGATGGTCACATTAACTTATGTCCACCGTGGATAGGGGAGCATTTACAACCTATACTTCTCTAATTAATTATAATTTTATTTGGTACAACATCATTCAAATAATATTATTATCTCAAGAGTAACACTTATGTGCCCCAAATGCATGGATCTTCTTATGTGCAATGAGTTGACTCAAATTCAATTTTAAAAAAGGTATTAGTTTTTCTCGAAAAAGTATTACTTTTTCCGCAAAAAAAAATATTAATCACTAGAACATTGATGTACATGAATGAACTTCAAATTTTTTATATTTTTTTATTTAGTGCTTTTTTTAGATCCACTCAATAAGGTGGCGAAAAAATATCACTTAATTGGCTAAAAGTATTACTTTTTTTTAATAAAAGTATCAATCCAAATGATACTTTCATTCATAATTTTATTAAAACAAGTAATACTTTTGGTCAATTAAGTGATACTTTTTGGCAGAAAAGTAATACTTCTAAAATTAGTGGGACCTGTTTCACATAAAAGATCAATGCATCTGTGACATATAAGGTTTTACCTTATATCAATTACTCATACACTAACGGTAAAAGTTATAAGTCATGAAAAAACTTCAGAGGAGAAAATATTACTATAACAAATAGCTACCGTCCTTTTTTTCTCCATTAAGGCTCTGTTTACTTTGGGAGATAACTTAGGATATTGACATTTTATCTAACTTTATCTAGTGTTTACTCTGCTGGAAATAAAAAGTTGGATTATCCTTTCAACCCGGGATAAAATGCCAAAAGGATTATCCTTCCAGTCCCCTCCCCCCCTCCCCAAGGATAGTTACCAAAAACTTGGGATAACATTATGAAATATTGGAAGCTTAATGTTAAAAGGGACCTTTAGGTAATATCACTACTAGGTAATCCCTTTCTCTCACCTAGTAATCCCTAAAATCACGTTCCAATAATTATCATTCACCTTTTCTCTCTCGCAGATACAGTACTATATAATTAAATATTAGTGATAGGTTGAAAAGTAAGAGATATTTTAGGATTGCAATATTGACAAATTGGAAGAAATCATGAAAATATCTAAAACGATAATAATTTGTAATATCATTAATAACCTAAAACGTCAATTAGTTTGAAATGGAGGAAGTAATAATTAACTATTTATTATTATCTTATAATAACTTTATTGTGGTTTTGTTAGATGATGTAATTATGATAATTATTGTGGTTTTGTTGGGTTATTATGAAAACACACTTCTATTATGATGTGGATAATATGTTGTGTGAAACTTCAAACTTGTGATATTTTATACCCTAATCATAGATCTCATATTGCAAATAATATATGTGGCGGCATATGTATCGTTCAATATCTAGTAATATTCTCATTGTTTAGTCAAATGATATATATGTTTTTCTTGTACGTATTCTATTAGGGTGTGTTTGCTTGGGTTTGAGTCCAAACTCGTTGAGGGGGCCCAAATCTAGCATGTGTTTGTCTTTAATAGTTGAGGGGGGCTCAAACCCAAAAAAATACATTTTTTTTATATTTCTCAGCTATTTTTCTTAACAACTTTACTTCAGTCAATAGTCTCACAGCAAACTTCAATCCCAACAAAACATACCCTAGTATCAGAAAACAAAAACACAATTAATTTTCACAAATTAATTGAACTACAGAAGAATCGATCTAATAGTTTAAGAGAAACAACCATTGTTGATTCAGTTTACCATATGTTTTGGATAAATGGTGCTCCCACCATCTGATAATACGAGTTATATTTAAAAATATATAATATTTTTTTGTCACTTTGACAAAATTATAATTCTCTAAAAATCAACAATGCTCAACTTATTTTATTTTTTATTTAATATTGAAATTTTAATTGTTACTTGAACTAATAAAACGAGACATCAACTTTTGAAACATAACTCTAATTTTTTTAGACGCAAATTCTCATGTAACACCAGGTGCATGGATCTTAGATGCGTGCAATCCAAATCATGGGTGGATCCGCGGGTTATGTGGAGTTTTTCAGGAAAATGTATCACTGTTTATACTGAAAGTTATTACTTGTTTTGAAAAAAATGTATTACTGTATAGCATACTACTTTTCTTAAGAATAAACAATACATTTCAACATAAACACTACTACTTTTGTAGGATGATATCTTTTTTTCACAATAGATAATACCTTTCGGCCTAAACACTAATATTTTTTTAGGATGATACATTTCTTCAGAACAAGTAATACTTTTCAACCTAAGCACTAATACATTTTCAGGATGAAAAATTTATTCAGAACAATTAATACATTTCAGCATAAATATAAATACATTTTAATGAAAAACTGTTCACAACTCTATGAATCCGTCTGCGACCCCAATTACACGAACCTAGAATCCATGCAACAAGAGAATAACTCTTTTTTGGATAAGAAATTTTTGAAACAAGAACGGTTGTTAGGGGGGGGGGGGGGGGTGTACATTATTATTGGTTGACCAAAAACCCACAAAATGAGCAAGAGACAATAATGCACACATTTCTTTCCTTGACAAGTAGACCAAAGCAATAATCATTTATGAAGCACTACATGTGACGGACAAACCCCCATTTTTACGGCGTAATAACAACAAAATCCAAACCTCCAAAAGCGAAATATCATTAAATTACATCCACACACAAAAAAACAAGTGACAAATCCAATCTCCAAAATCATTTATATGGCTCTTCGGATTCTTGAAATTAATTGATATTTTTATACATTATTACTAATAATTTATTAAGTGTATTATTATAAAAGCCAGCTTGTCTTGGGCTCACAAGTCACAACATATAATTCAACGGACTATTATCATTCACATTTTCTCTAAATACGCTCGTATGAAAAAGTTAGTTTTTTTTTAATGTTTGGTTGGTAACACTTTTAAAACCTAAAAATAAGGTGTTTAGACATCTCAGTCGGACACCTTAAAATATGTTCAATTAGTGTAACCGAACACGATTATATTATTTGGACAAAGTAAAGAAACACTTTTTTGAGACGTTTTTAGAGGAAATAGGGATGTTAATACTCAACCCATGATTCAACCCAGAATTATCATATATTGGCGAGAAAGCGGTTTGAAAGAAGCAAAAACTAGGGCAAAATAGATTAATGCTTAGTGAATCTCGGATCAGAACCCTCTACTGTGAACAACAGGTGTTACGGGCCACATATGGACACAAAATTATTGACTATTTAAGATAAAAACTTATATACCGCATACGCATGAACCTAAATCCTACAAGGGGCAGATCCCACACACGTACGCAAAACGCTTGGATCCAGCACTAATATCGGGCGGTAAATCTTTTGAGATTGTTATTACTCGCTCCATCTAATAATGGGAGTCTAAAGTACAATTTTCTAGAACAATCAATTCGAACACACGTGAGTTTTTTTTATTTATTTAAATTTATTCGGTCATATTTAACTAATTCGTTAAAATAAAAGATTTTTTATTTATTTAGACTAATAGTATAAGACATTAACTTTAAAAACATAACTCGTGATAAAAAAAAGTTACTGACATATGACTTATTATCAAATGAGGGAGTAATATTTATGGGCAAAAGTATTATCTTTTCGAAATAAATGTACTCTTGCTGCAAAAGTATTACTCTTAGTCTTAGCACAAAAACGTAAAACTTTTATCCATAAAAAATAATAAACTGTGTACAATGAATGCAGAAAAGCTGAAGGGAAAATATTGCGACAAGAATTCAAGAAACTAATATTTGATTAAGAAGAAACATGAAAATAGTTCACACATGGATAAAATCCACATTCCTCACTAATCTATATAATATAATAATCGAATAAATAAGCAAAAAATATATCTACATGTAACGCTGTAAACAGACCCCAAACAGCTTAAAATGGGACCAAATAATATAGCTAAAGAGGAAAACTCGAATAATAAAAGACTAAAAACAGAAATCAATTCAAGATCATAATCAAACGAACACCATAAACTCATCCAAATCAACGGCTCAAATGCGAGCATTACCACTCCCTAGTGTGAGCTCAAGCTCATCCATTCCCACCTCATGAATCCTCTCTCCTTCCCACGGCTTCACCGCCATATTCTCGAACCCGAATTCCGTACCCTTGCCCTTATCCGATGCAGCATTATTCGATGGAGCGCGCGGCACTGCAGGCTTCACGAGGTTGAACGTCGGAGAAGTGGGGACGACCATGTTGGCGCCGTAGGTTTGGAAGTTCATCCAACGGCCAGAGTCCACCGTTGAGGTATCCGACTCATCGCACTCTGGGATGGTAGCGGGAGTGAAGCGATGGACGCGGGTGGGGCTTGCAGGGGCAGAAGCGGCGAAGAAGGGTATGTTCAATGCTGACATGGACTCTTTGGCAAGGGTCTCCAAGTTGAAGGTGTGCTTTGGAACTCTTGTTGGGGACGAGAGAGGCGGGGTGACAGGGGCACTGCTGGAAATTCGCAACGGAGGGAGGGATGAAGGGAGGGAGTTTAGGAGGAATGCGAATGGGTGTGAAGACGGGTTGTTTTCGTGACGGGATGGGCTGGGGAAGGAAGATGACGACGGGCTTGGTTGGTACGAAGGGATCGGGCTGGCAAAGTAGGACGATGGCGGGCTTGGGTTTCGGGACGAGCTCGGGGTTATGTTGGCTGAGGTGCCTCCCATGTCCATTGGGATTGGCTTGCATCCCTATCAATCATAAAATTCAACCAAAAAGTATCCCATTAGTATTACAGATTCTAAGCTCTAGATTATATAACAAATATGACAATGTGACAAAATTAACCAGCTATTGTTCATCCTAGCATTGTTCTGTAACAATGTGAGTAATCAGAATCTCAATAAACCAGTAATTCTCAATATCTTGAAGGGAATATTACAATTTACCATTCCAATGTATTTTTGCAGCTTACTATATAAACCTTCTTTTTTTTTTCTTTTTAGTAATTTGCCACATAAACTTGCAAGTAGTTACAAATTGTTATCTCGAACAGATCTCAATCATTGATTGATTTACACGTGTCCAACTACTAAAGACTGAGATTTATCCTAGATGGCAATTTGCAACGATCATAAGTTCATATAGTAAATTGAAACAAATCATAAGTTAAGATGGTGAATTGCAACAAACAACAAAAAAGTCCATATGACAAAGTACAAAAATATGAAAAAAATTGGATAGTCCATATGACAAAGTACAAAAATACGAAAAAAATTGGATGAAAATATGTAATTTTCCCTATCTTCTTGAATCTAGAGATGAGCTTTTGCACCCAAAATTAAAGGCCAAATCAAAGAAAATGTAGCTTGAAGCAGAAAGCAACATATTTGAGCTCTAATTGAACAAGACGGGAAAAGAAAATGCTAGAATGTAACTAATGAAATTAATGAGAAAAAAAGAAAATCTCCCTATTCACAAATCCAATGCTAGAAATAATTTCTTCAAGAAAAATCCCTCAAACAGAAAATTAACATCAATATTGGTTCAATTACACCAAACCAATATCCTAAATCAACAGATCTACACAAATCCAAGCAAAAACACCAAAAGAAACCCAGAATATAAGCAAATAAAATAAATTGAAAGAGAAAAATAAGAAAAAAAAATGGTAACCTTGCGATAAGTAGTGCCATCAGTTTCAACAATCCAACCAGCTTCAGCACAGAGAGCCTTCAAAACCTCATTGTTGTCACAGTGCTTTGGTAGATCGTAATTGCCCTGTGCTCTTAATCCTGCATAAATCTTCGCTGCAATCGCCCTCCTCCTTCTCTCTCTCCTCCTGTTATTCTCTCTCTCCCTCCACGACGGCTTCCGCCGCCCTGCGCCGCCGACATCGCCGCCGCCGCTGCCAGCTCCTCCGGCTGCCGATGATGATGCTGTTGATCCTCCAGCTTCCCACATCATTTTCTCCGCTTTCTCTCTCTCTCTAGCTATGGGTGAGAGAAATTACTCAATTACTAGGAATTAGCTTCTCGAGCTTTCCCTAAGTGTCAAAGAATCAGTGTGTGTGCGCTTGTGTTCACATTCAAGTGCGTGATGTTTTTATGATTATTTTTATTTTATTTTATACATATAAAGCAATAATTGAAGCTTTGTAAAGCTGCCATTGGAACTCTTGTGTAATTTTTCTGTTACAAATAGAAATAAATTTTAATTTCAATTATTGAAGCTCCGCGTTTTATTGGAACTCTCCGCAACTCTTCTCTTGCAAATAATGTGCGTGTATTTTTATTTTTTTTAGTATAATTTTGCACTATAAATTTTCTGTTATTTTATTATTCAGATGAGCTGCTTGGAAATCAACTTATTTAATTATTTAAAAATATAACTATTGTATTATAATACTAATAAATATAATAATAATAATAATAATAATAATAATAATAATAATAATAATAATAATAATAATAATAATAATATACTTTTAATGTTACTATTTTAGTATTTTGTTTACTTAATTGAATATTTCATTCCTTGTCATTCTCTGAGCATAACAATCACTGGAATGGATATAATTATGTCATTCCTTTCCCATCTTCATTCCATTCCTAAATTGATTTCATTCAGACACTATTCCATTCATTTATACCAATCATACCATAGGTGTTTGAATATGTTGGATCTAGAATAAGAGGATTGCAAGTTATATAAACACCAGTTTCTCCTTTATGATTTACAAATTGAATATGTAACTGTTTATTATAATTGTTTTATAGAATACATTAAAATAAAATATTCAATTAAAAAAAGAAAAAAAATTATATTTAATACGCCTTTGTATAGTTTGTTGGTTTTCTTCTTATCTATGTGAATACCCACAAATAACTCAATTAATTAAAAATATTTAAAAAATTCAAACCAATGCAAATATCTAACACACTACTAAAAAAAAAAAAAAAACAATGAATAAAATAAATTGAATAGTCTAATAAGAAAAATGAATAAAATGAAATAGGGCCAACCCTAAATTTCCGGGCAACATCAATGAAAACACAACCCGACCTAGTCCTTTTCTGGGTTTGGGATTGCTCATCGGGTCGGGTTCATTTTGCGACCCCTAGTTAAATATGATCAATACGGTTAATATAATTAATTAAATTTAACCTATTTAATTATACGTATTTACAGTCCGATTGTGTTATAGGAGTTTTTACCATAATTGTATATGCAATATATTATTAAGTTAAAATAAAGTATCCTTCAAATTCCAAGGATCCTAACGGTATGATTGGTATGAAGAAATAGGGTGGGGAGTGGAATGGTCATTCCCTTGTTTATTACTCCATACGTTCCATAAAAAGAGTAATGTTTGATTAATATACAATTTTTTTTATCTTTAGTCAACTTAGTCAATGTACAATCCTTTACAAGTGGGTGATTGTAAGCTTTACTCTTAAAAATTTGTTAAACTCATCAATATCCTATTGATATCAAAGTATTAACATGATTTTATAAGGACATCAAAGTAATTTCTATGGGTAACTAACTTTTACTTTTCAAACATGACTTTTTTTATGGGACGGAGGAAGTATCATTCTTATGGTGGTATAAATTTATGATGAAAATGGTCATTCCCAAAGGAATTGCTACTCTCATATCCATGAGTTTAATCATTCCTTCCACCCTCATGGTATTAGTTATACCTAATAACTAGAAATAAGTTTTTATCATTATTATTATTATTGTTGTTGTTGTTGTTGTTGTTGTTGTTGTTGTTGTTGTTGTTGTTGTTGTTGTTGTTGTTTGATTAATAATTAATTGGTATTAGTCATTATAATTTGTATTATTATTTATTATCAATATTTTTAATAATTTATAATTACTTCCAATTAATTATTATTAATTAGTTCATTGATTGACGATAATGGTGTTCTTCTTGCTGTATTAATTAACCTATTTGT
Organism: Ajuga reptans; assembly: GCA_032274785.1. Lineage (NCBI taxonomy): Eukaryota > Viridiplantae > Streptophyta > Magnoliopsida > Lamiales > Lamiaceae > Ajuga > Ajuga reptans. The sequence continues at coordinate 10,874 of JAUEKW010134098.1, forward strand.
ATTAATTTATATCTTCTTGTTGATATTATTATTAATTAATTAAATATTATCATTGTTATTTCTAATTTAATCATTAATAATATATTTTTATAATTTATAATTACTTCAAATTATAAATTAATTGTTGTTGTTGTTGTTGTTGCGACTACCGCTACTTTCACTAGTACTATTAATTATTAATCCTCCCTCCGTCCCGTAAAAAATGTATTGAAAATATTTCTTGTCCCATAAAAGGAGTCATGTTTGAAAAGTCAAAGTTAGTTATTAAAAAAAATTAATTTGATGCTCTTAAAAAAATATGCTAATATTTTGATGTCATCAGAATATTAATGGGTCTAATAATTTAGTAAAGGGTAAAACTGACATGCATTCAATTATAGAGGGTTGTACCTTGATTAAGTTGACTAAAGATAAAAAGTTGTACATCTATCAAATATGACTCTTTTTATGGGATGGAAGGAGTAATACTTATGAATTATAGTGATCTATTATTCCTTAAAAAAAGTATTTATTGTTAAATAATAAATATTAATTCATAATTAATGAAATTATTATATTAGCCACAATTAATAACAATAATAATAATAATAATAATAATAATAATAATAATAATAATAATAATAATAATAATAATAACAACAACACTATTTTGGTATTTGATTTAGATAATTGAATATTTCATTCCTTATCAAGCTAATAATTGAAATGATTATAATTATATAATTATATTTCATATTATTTTATTTATTTATACCAATCATGTCATAATGGTTACCCGCCACTAGGGTGGAGTAAATATTTTTTTACCGTGATTATGGTATATATTTTTTAGTGAAAACGTATCAAAATAGCCATTTGTGTAACTTTTATATTACTTTTGCCACATTTGTAACTTTAGTATAATTTTAGCCTTTCACACTCTCAATCTAACCCTCTTTGACAATATTA
>JAUEKW010134128.1:0-11816 GCA_032274785.1 Ajuga reptans
ACATTTATTTCAGATAATAAGGAAATTAAATATACATCCATAAAGCGCACTAAAAGTTTGCTTTAATGTATACTCTACCAGTTTGGCATTTCAAGTCCAAACTTTCTAACTAGGTTCTTCGCATACTTACTTTGATGAATAAAGATATCACTCTTTATTTGTTTCACTTGGAGACTGAGGAAGTAAGTTAGCTCACATACCGTGCTCATTTCAAATTCCTTTGGAAGTAGAGCCAAAGACTATATCATCCACATAAATTTGTGATATGATAATGTCCTTGTTCAAATACTGCATGAACAATCTTTTATCTACTCATTCTCTCTTGTTGCACTTATCAAGTAGGAACTTTTTGAGACGTTTATATCATGCCCCATGAGCTTGCTTAAGACTGTAGAGGGCCTTTTTGAGCTTATACACATGATCTGGGAAATGTGAATCATTGAACCCTTCGGTTGTTCAACAAAAGAAACCTCTTTCAAAAACCATTAAGAAAATCCCTTTTGACATCCATTTGACAAGGTACGAACTTCTTGATGCATGTTATTAACACAACATCCTAACAGACTCTAAACGTGCAACGGGTGCAAATATCTCATCGAAGTCAATGCCTTCGACTTGTGTGTACTCTTGTGCAACTAGCCTAACTTTATTTCGTGCAATATTATCAAATTCATCAGTTTTATTCTTGAAAATCCATTTGGTCCTATTACATTCGGGTCTTCAGGTCGTGGAACTAGTTCCCATACATCATTCCTAGTGAACTGCTCTAGTTCCTCTTGCATAGCAAGAATCCAATACTCATCAGTCAAGGCTTCTTTAACATTCTTAGGTTCAACCATGGAAGTGTAACATGCAAAGTATGAAATATTTACCAGTTTCCTATAATCCCTTTTAGGAACACCTCTAGTTTTCATACTTGCTCTTACTCACCAATTACCTGATCCTTAGGATGATATTTCTGGAATTTTCATGGAAGACTCTTCTTGGTTCAACTGGAGCACAAGAGATAGATATCTGAACATTTGTGTGAACATCAGTAGATGGAACATCTCCATTCTCAGTAGATTTATCTTCCTGCAAAACCTTGTCAGTTTTACTTGTTCCAACTTATGGAACTGCATCCTTTCTAGATTTACTCTTGTTTCTAGACTCTTCAGTTCGAACTGAAACTTTCCATATCTCATATGAAGTTAACCCAATACCTTTCCTCAAGTATACACAAGTAATGATGTAGCAAGCTGTGATAATGGCTTCAGCCCACCATTTTTATGACAATCCTTTGGAATTGAGCATAACTCAGGCCATTTCTTGTAATGTTTGATTCTTTCTCTCAACAACACCGTTCTGTTGAGGCGTCTTAGGAGCTGAAAACTCATGAGCAATACCTCGTGAGGTACAAAAATCAATGAAAGAAGAATTTTCAAACTCTCTACCATGATCACTACGAATTCGAACAGTGCAAGTATTTTTCTCAGTTTCAAGTTTCAAGCATAGTGATTTGTATAGTTCAAATGTTTCATATTTTTCTCTTAAGAAATAAACCCATGTGAACCTATAGAAATCATCAACACATACAAAAAATGTACTTCTTACCACTTGTACTTTCTACCTGAACTGGACCCATGAGATCCATGTGAAGTAGCTCCAAAATCTTCTTGGTAGACACTTTAGATTGTGCCTTGTGAGCACTACACTTTTTCTTACCATGTTAACAAAGTCCACACACTCTATGTTAGTTCATCTTCAACTTGGGTATGTCATTAAAAACTCCTGCACTAGTCAAATTAACTAGATGCGAATAGTTTATGTGACAAAGTTTTTGATGCCATAATTCAGTATACTAAGTGTGGTGTAATGAAACTTATGATCCTCTTGTAACAAGTAGCAATTATCAGTAGATCTCGATCCTGTAAAAACATTGTGCTCACTGGAATTATAAAGCAAACATTTAATATGTGTGAAGTTAACAAAAAGTCCTTGATCACAAAGGTGATTAATACTTAGTAAATTTGCCTTTAAATTGTCAACATAAAGAACATCAGTAAGTCTTGGAAAACCATTAACATTTAGTGTACCTCTCCCAATAACTTTATTGCTAACTCCATCACTAAAAGTAACGAAAGTTTCATCAACAGGAATAACTTCAACCAAGTTTGACTTGACTCCAGTCATGTGGTGTGAACATCCACTATCAAAATATCATGCACCACCTAAACTAGACTTCAATGAAAGAATAGAAGACAAACAAGTGTCCTTGACCTTTTTAGACCAAACTTTAGGCTGTGAGCTATTTTTCAAGTCAACTTTGGTTTTAGGGGCTTTGGAAGGCCGACTCATGTTCGAACCTTTCAACGGAATACCATTAAAATTCCAATCAACTACATCGCCAGTATACAAATCATATTGCATCCTATAACACTTAGGACGTATGTGACCTAATATACCACAATAATGACATGTAGGGATAAATTTAGCATTCGTGTTCACCTTAACATTATGTCGTTCTTTCATGTCCTGTGCTGCTTTTTGAACATTCTTAGTCTTAGCTACTACTGGTTTATGAACATGTTACATAACATGAGATGTAGATATATAGAATTTAGCATTAGATGTTTGAACATTAGATGCAGGTTTAACAAATGCTGTTTTAGCTTTAGGGTTTGAATTCAGATTCTTACCCTTAGTACCTAAATCTTTTTGTTAACCATAATCTTCACTAAATTCATACAACTCATCTACCTTTGCTTTACCAGTATTGAATTTTTTCGGCATATCTTTGTCTTTTTCAACCTCAACAAGTTGGTTCTTGACCTCTTGATGTGATTGTGCAAGTTCATTTCTCAAGGCAGTTTGATCTAACATAACACGAGTAAGTTCTTCTTTCAATGAACTTATCTCTTGATCTTTCTCCGCAACAGCCTGTTGCACTCCAAACATGTTAGTTCTAAGAGATTCAATTTCAAGGTCTTTGAATTCAACTACATGTTTAACCTGTTTCTGTTCACTGTCCATCATTGATGTTTGAACAGACGTATGAAGAAGTTGATTTTCTTGGTCCTTATCGGCGTAATGGGCTTGTGTCAGACGATCATTCAGCTTCCTATTAATTTCTCTAAGATTCAAAAGTTTAGCTTTCAGGTAATCAATCTCCTTCTCATGTTCAGCAGTGGTACATTCATATTTCTTTAGCTTCTTGGCCTGTTTGTCAATGATGTCGAAGGCCTTCATGCACTTCTCGTAAAGATGAGCGTACACGATCTCTGGATCATCAGGTCCACAATATGCACTTAGGAATGTGCAGTCAGAATTATAAGAACAATCATCATTAGATTGAAATGATACAATACCTTGTTCTGGTTCTGATGTCTGATCATCGTTATGAACGAATATTGTAAAACAAACATAATTGTTACTCAAAAGAACAAGATAGCTTGTGTGATGCATATCTCCATCTCGATCATTGTCAAGTTCATCATGAGATTCAGAATCACTCCAAGTAGCTTTATAAGCTTTGTTTTTCCTGAGAAAGTTCGGACATTCCGCTTGGTAGTGACCAAATCCTTTACATTCACGACATTGTTCTTTCTACATATTCTTACTTGAAGACTTACATTGAACAAACTTGTTAGCACTTTTAACCTTATTGAAAGGTTTAGAAACTTACCTAAATTTGGCTTCTTGTAAATTTTTGGTTTGAACATCTTACCGAAATTCTTCGCAAGCAGTGCCATTTGTCTAGATATCTCAGTGGGATCCATCGATTCCTCATCTTTTTCAGTATCAAAATCATGTTCAACTTCAACCATCAATACAATACCCTGTCTCTTGATCCTATCATATTCGTTGTTCGTCTCATATGTACGAAGTTCTCCAATCAAGTCATCCAATGACATTGGACTTAATCTCATGAATGATTCTAAAATGGTGATCTTTTTACGAATCCTTGTTGGGAGAGTCCTCATAATCTTCTTGATTTGTTTACTCTCGGATATGCGTTCACCAAATATAAAGCATTGGTTGACAATACTAACAAATCGTGTGTAGTACATGTCAATACATTCGTCATCTCGTATTTGGATATTGTCAAACTCCAACTTGAGTTTCTGAACCTTGGACAATTTTGAGGTGTCAATCTCTTTGAAGTGACTCCTTAGAACCTTCCAGACTTGATGAGCTGTTGTGCAAGTAGAAATAAGAACATGTCGGGTTGTATCAACAGAAGTCAGAATACCATATAGTGTGTTGAAATTTGCAAGTTCAGCAGCTTTGTCTTTATCTGTGTACAGTGCTTCCGTCTTTGGAACGACTTCATTCTTTTCATTCTCCATCTCCGGAGGTGTCCATTCAGTTTGAACTATGCTCCAGCAACCTTTGGCTCGGAGATATATGAACATCATCTGTTTCCAGTAAGTATAATTTGATTTGTTCAGCAACAGGGGACTTAGACCCCCAAGCTCTACAGTACCTGCACTGGTGGCCATCACAGATCTTTAATCAACCTATAAAAAACAGATAACCTAATACTCTGGTGCTAACTAAAAAAAGACCTATTCCAAGTATGTTTTGCTCGATGTTCGTACAGGTTATCCGAACATAAACACGATGAATAGTCCTATTACAGTGGGCTCAACAATGTTCTATACCAGATGTACGAACATATAATATAACTCAATACAAAAGGTACTTAAACTAAAGTAAAATAAATAAAGACAGCGGAAACAAACTTGTTAAAAGTTTATGGAAGAGGATCTCTTCCCCCCTTCAGATCTTATCATTAAAACAAGTATTGCAATCCCTTACAGCGATATAAGTTTGGACTCGATCCCTCGAATTACCTAGACTAGGACTCCCTCATATCTATCAACCAAACTTTATCTACCCTTCTAACGACTTATCCGACCACCCAATCCCTTGGTTGGATTTTTCACATGGAATCCCTTATTGTGTTTACCAAGTCTTCCGACTCGTGACTAAGTTCGCACCTCCCGGTCGAACAATAATACAAAGTGTAATGTCAATAAAATAAACAAAAATACTAAGTGTATGACTCTAAGACTCAATGCTTTCAAATAATATAACAAGGGTGTCAAGCACAATGATACACTTAGGAAATATATAGACTCTCAATACTTGGAAACCAAGTATGCTCGAATCTGAATGTAATCTACGCTGAATCTGGATCTGATACACCTCCCTTTACTCATATTTCAGGTCTCAATGATTCACCAACTATTATAGAAATTATTTCATTCAGTATCTTAGATTAGATCCTTGTAAATATTGATTCCTTCATGAGTACGTGGAGAATGGACGTTCAAACATCCCCGGATGGAAAGTGTATCTTCCTTGAATCTTCCAAGAACTTCTTTGCCAATTCTGATCCTGATTCTGAAATCTTTTTACTCGGTAAGATCATGTAATTAAAGACATAATCCAACTGCTTCCCTTGGACAGGTTGTCGCTGATTGTGTGACAAGAACCCCAAGATCTTATTTCCTTGTCCAAGTCCATGTTTGACTTTGACTTTCCTTATTTGCAAACCTACATATAAGGAAACAAATCCAAACATATCTAGAAGAGATTTCATTAGTTAATGTTAGTAAATATCACAGAATATTAACTACATATATAATTAAACTAAACAAGTCATTATATTACATAATAAAATACTAAATAATATACAATAAAGTTCTAGACTATTTTTTGATAAATGACAAAACAAATAATGTACAAATATATCGAATATATTTTGTTATAACTTCCATTCTAGATTCTGCGAGCTCATTGTTTCTTGTATCTCCTTTGTGTGCTTTAGTTTTCTCCTTAACGGGGTTAACTTTGGCTCTCTAATTCCTCGCCGGGGACTCCAGTAAAGGGATCCCCTATCTCCTTACTTATTTGGTATTTGTGCTAAGGTGTTTTCTTGTATCTTGCAAGATTTACAGATATGCCGAAAAATTCAAGGAAACAAAATTGCCAGAAATGCGCCGAAGAGGCCCATTATCTTAAATTTACCATCGACGTCTATGAACGAGCCTTCGGCTAGTGCATGATATTACATGCTCTGTTATATGCTCAATTCTGGGTATTCTACGATTCAATTCTCATGCCAAGTAGCTCGGCCTTCTTTCCGTGGTAAACAGAAACAAGAAAGATATTTTTTCAAATATACGTGGCCGTATTTGGAAGCACATTACAGGTTGGAGAGTGAAACTCAGCTCCAGGTAAGGAAATACTGATCAAATCTGTCATTTAGGCCATTCCTACATATATTATGTCTTGCTTTCGCTTGCCGGATTCTTTGATTGATGATCTTGAGCAAAAGCCTTCTCGTGGGGCGATAATTTTGATTCACTTAAGATTTATTGAAAGTCTTAGAATAGTTTGTTTCTGAGCAAGTCACATGGTGGTTTGGCTTTCATAATTAGAGAGCTTTTAATCTCGCTATGCTTCGTAAGCAAGCATGGCGACTGCATGTATATCCTTCCTCGTTGCTAGCGAGGATCATGATTGACTATTTTTAAAATGTAAGTTAATATTCAAAATGTAAGTTTTTATAAAAATCCTTTACTAGAGTTGAAAATTGACTATTTTTAGGCCATGAGGCCAGCATGTTTTGAAATTTCACTATAAATCATATATTTCATAAAAACATCTCAAACTTAAACTATAGACTCTTAAATTCATATGTCGTAACATAGAAAAACAAATTTGTAAAATTCAAAATGAATGAATTTTATAGAAAATATTTTCTATGACTAAAATCGTTGGACTTTAGACCTAAAATAAGTTTATCTTGTAAAATTCCTTAAAAATCATAAACTCAACGAAACATCTTCAAATTTTAACCATATACTTCTAACATCATGTAGTTTATCATAGTATATAGGTTTTGAAAATTCTAAGTACATAATTTTATTTAAATTTTGAAAGTTGTATATAAAATATGAATTCCGACGACTAGTGTAGTTTAGTAAAGTTCACACATTTACATAATATAATATCTACTTATATAACCATCCAGATTTATCGCAAGCACCAGGGAGATGTTAGCGGGATGGAGTTCATCCGGCTGACTCATTTCTTTCTTGTAATGCAGATATGGTGTCATTAAAATTGTGTAAATGTAATTGGAAAATATGGCATGGAGGGAATTCAAAAAAGAGCGCAACTCGAGATTTTGTAACAGAAAAAGTCTCAGAACAATTCAGTTACGTATCAGTTGACTTTTACATTAATTTTTCTATTTACTTTTTATTAACTAATAATTTTACCGTTGAATCATCTCTAATTTAGTTAACGGAATCAGATTTGTTTTTCCGGAATTTAAGGTTTCAATGAATATTTAGCTTTTATCTTTGAATCGAGGAACGTAATTTCAGCTATCCAATAGTTTTTAAAATTCTAAATTGTAATGTTAAGTTAACGCATTGAACATTCTTCTAGCTGTATTTTATTGAGAAGGTCTTATGTGCACAAGGTGCACAATGTGTATGTCACACCTTGAGCTTGAAAAGCTTAAGGGTGCGCATGTTAGAACAGAAATGGAGGATTTCAGAGAGAGAAATTGCGAGAGAGAGAAATTAGAATTTCATTGCTGTCAAAACATGCAGGTAACGTGCAGAAAACAGTACTAATGTAACAAACTCCTGCCAAAAAAATGACTACGTTTTGGGCTGTTGGCCAGCTCATTGAACACGTGTTCCGAAAAAGTAAAATGCATGCATTTTTATAAGTTAAACGCGAGTCTCTCCCTATTAACCGAAATAACGGATAAAACAGAAAGAAAAATGAAAGCAGTAAATTAAAGAGCAACATCTTCTCCCATTGTGACATTACCCCCTCCCCCTCCCGTCCACTGTCTTTCCCTCAAGATAGGAGATTGGGATACTTAGCCTCAATTTCTTCATAGCTCTCCCAAGTTGCCTCTTCATCTGGCAAATTTGACCAACGAATTAGGAGTTGTGTAGCAGCAGCATTACCCTTCTTGACCATTCTTCGAGCAAGTACTTTCAGTGGTTGCAGTAGCACCTTCCCCTCATCATCAAACTCAAGAAGGTCCACAGAAATAGCAGATGGGGATCACACATTTTTCTTGAGCAGAGAAACATGGAATACGGGGTGCACTTTGGCTGTTGGTGGCAGCAGAAGCTTATAAGCGACTGACCCAATCTTACCAATAATCTTGAAAGGACCAGCAAATTTAGGGCTCAGTTTCCACATTTTACTCTTATGGAGAGTAGCTTGCCTATAAGGTTTCAACTTGAGATAGGCCCAATCTCCAATTGCAAAAACCCTCTCTGATTTGTGTTTGTCAGCAAACACCTTCATCCTTTCCTGAGCTTTGACCAGTAACCCCTTGAGCTGCTGCTGTTGAATGACCTGTTTATATTTTATCACCTCATTAACCCCCTCTACTGCACTCTGTGAGTCAGGGTCAAAGGTAAGTGGGATTGGCTTGAATCCATATAAAGCTTCGAAAGGAGTCATCCCTATGGAAGTATGGAAACATGTGTTGTACCAGAACTCTGCCATAGGTAACCATGAAGCCCATGATTTGGGGCTCGAGCTGCACATGCACCTGAGGTATGTCTCAAGACATTGATTTACTCTTTCGGTTTGTCCATCAGATTGGGGGTGGTAAGCAGAGCTCAGATGCTGTTGGATTCCCACTAATTTTAAGAGCTGTTGCCAAAATTGGCTGGTGAAGATTCTGTCTCTGTCACTGATAATACTTTGGGGAAGCCCATGCAGTTTGTAAACAGTGTCAAGGAAGATGCTAGCTAGTTTGGACGCTGTGAATGGGTGTGCTAGGGGTATAAAGTGGCTGTACTTGGTAAATCTGTCCACTATAACCCAAATGGTATCTTTTCCTGCTGATAGAGGAAGCTGTTCAATGAAATCCATACTAATTTAGGACCAAGCTTGATTGGGAATTGGTAGCGGTTGCAACAGACCAGGAGTCTTGATGTTCTCATGTTTGCTCAACTGACATTGATGGCATATGGAGACCTTTTTATGCACATCCTTCTTCACACTAGGCCACCAAAATAAGTTGGTTAATCGTTTGAGAGTGACAGCTTCTCCAGAATGCCCCCCAAAGCTGGATGAATGTATATACTCAATAATTTGTTCTCTCAGATTACTGCCCTGCCCCACATACAGTTTCCCTTTGCACCTGAGAATGCGATCTAGCAGTGTATAATAAGACACGTTGTAAGGAAAACTTATGCTCTCTGTGATGATAGCTTGAGCTTTGGCATCTCCACAGTAGCTTTGTTGTATCTCTTCCATCCACACTGGCTTAAGAAGAGTGATAGCTGCACACCTAGATTCCTCAACATTCACTCTGGAAAGTGCATCTGCCACTGTGTTTTCTGCCCCCTTTTTATACTCTATCTTGTAATCAAATCCCAATAACCTGGTCAAGTATTTATGTTGGAGAGGGGTGGAGATTTTCTGCTCAAGAAGGTACTTCAAACTCTTTTGATCAGACTTAATCGTGAATGTGCCATGTAAGAGGGAATTTCTCCACTTTTCAACTGCCAAGATGATAGCAAGAAATTCCTTTTCATAGATGGACAATCCCAGGTTCTTTACTCCGAAAAGTTTGCTGACAAAATATAGAGGATGTTGTTCTTGCATCAAGACTGCTCCTAAACCACCATAACAAGCATCAGTTTCAATGGTGAATGGCTTGGAGAAATCTGGTAATTTAAGCACGGGTGCAGTCACCATGGCCTTTTTCAACTTGTTGAAAGCTTTTTCAGCTTCACTACTCTAGTGAAATTATCCTTTCCTGGTCAGATCAGTCAATGGCTTGGCTAGCATGCCATATCTTTTTACAAATTTCCTAAAATATCCAGTCAACCCGAGGAAGCCCCTCAATGCCTTTAGAGTTTTTGGTGGTGGCCAATCTGTCATTACTTGGATCTTTTTTGGGTCAGCAAACACTTCTCTATCACTTATGACATGCCCAAGGTACTCCACTTGGGTTTGGCCAAAAGTGCACTTTGAAAGTTTAGCATAAAACTACTGCTCTCTCAGCTTTTGAAGCACCAGTTTCAGGTGTTCTAAGTGTTCCTCCATGTTTCTGCTGTAAATTAGGATATCATCAAAGAATACAAGCACACAAACTCTGAGATAAGGGCTGAACACCTGGTTCATTACATCTTGAAAATGGCTGGGGCATTGGTGAGCCCAAATGACATCACTCTGAACTCAAACAAGCCATCAGCTGTCACAAAAGCAGTTTTATCAATATCCTCTGATGCTACTCTTATCTGATGGTACCCTGCCCTCAAATCTATTTTTGAGAATATTTTAACTTGTCCCAACTCATCCATTAGATGCTCGATCAAAGGAATTAGATAGCTATCCTTTACAGTCATGAAGTTTAGCCTTTTGTAATCAACACAGAACCTCCAACTGCCATCTTTTTTCTTTACCAACAGGACAGGGGATGAATAGGGGCTATTGCTTGGCTGTATAATACCACTCTGTAACATCTCTCTCACTAGTGCTTCAATCTCCCTCCTTTGCAAGAAAGGATATCTGTAGGGATTTTGTTTCACTGGCTCCATTCCTTCCTTAATAGGAATTTTGTGATCAAGGTTTCTCACTGGTGGAAGACCAGTAGGTGTAGCAAACACATCTTTGTACTAACACAAGATGTGTTGTGTTTCTTCTGCTCCCATGTAATTTTCCATAATCTCTTCTGCAGATATGAGGCATAGATGAGCTATGAACTCTCATTGTCCCTTCCTTATAATCCTTCCCAACTATTTACCATTGATCATACTGATTTTGACTTCTGGTTGAGCACCCTGCAGAGTTATAAGTCTCTCATTGTGTTTAAATTGAACTGAGTGATTTTTTAAATCAAAAGTTACTGGTCCAAATTGGCTGAGCAAATCTACCCCAATGACCATGTCAAACCCTCCTAGTTTAAGCACTCTAACAGTAGTGCTGAATCTACACTCTCCCATTTCCCACTCAAATTAGGAGCACTTTGAATTACATTCAACTTGGCTGCCATCAGCCACTGTCACCATAAGGGGGTGTGTATATTCTACTACAAAACCTAGCTGTTCAGCAGCTTTGGGATCCAAAAAACTATGTGTGTGTAACAGCCCGATTTTCCTATTCTAATTAAAGACATTTATGAAGCACAAAATACATGTCAAGCAATTAAATTATTTATTTCAAAGAAACTAGGATCAAATCAAGCCATTACTAAAAAGACATTCAATAAAATATAATCATTTACACATGTATTTTCTAACTAGTGTTCTTTCTAAACATTTAAATATAACAATGTCAAGTATATACAAAATACAATTTACATATAAAAACTTTAAAGAATTTCACATAAGACATGACAAATAATTGGCAGCGGAAAAGTGTACAAATCACAAGACTGATACAATATCTAGCATAGTCCTAATCAATTTCACATGCTAGCCTAATTTCCAATAATTCACATAAGTATAACATATATGATTAATAACATAATTCCTAAACATGCTCCTAAACATGTAATTCACCATAGTCAACATATTACCTCAGAAACATAAATCCTAAACATGCTCCTAAAATATGTAATTCACCACAAACACTATGTCACACCTTTAAGATTTCCATAAGTGATAACAAAACCATAACATGTCATAATTAAATAAATCAATTCCCCAATCAGGTACCATATTTTCACATTGGCAAAAGTATTTCCAAATCAAGTATATAAAGAATCAAAACCTCAATTCCAATAACATATTAAACTAACTAAATTGTATTTAACGACCAACAATTGATTC
>JAUEKW010134139.1:0-11815 GCA_032274785.1 Ajuga reptans
TGAATGTCACGGTAAAAGATAAAAAATATGTCACGATTTCATTTAAAGATTTCTTCATAAAAGATCATAAATATATGCCACGATTTTGACCGTCAAAATTGTTTGTAAGGATTGTGTAACGATTGTCACGATTTTTACTGTGTCACGATAGTCACAATTGTTACTGTCAAATAATTAAATTTGTTTTTTCAAATAATTTTGTAACGATTGTCACGATTGTTGGTGTGTCACGATAGTGTTGTCTCACGATAATAAAAAATACACTTGTAATGATTTAATATCTCGATTGTCTCACAATAATGCGTAACAATGTAAAAAATAAATGTCACGATTAAATTTGATCTGGCGTCAACATCAAAAAGCTGAAAAGTGGTACTTTGTACTTTTACAGTGTGTACAGTTGTTTAACTTTTAATTATCGAGTGCAGTTGCTGGGCTCCCTCCATATTATATTTTATGTATACATATATACCATATATACAAACACATTGATATAACACATATATATACATGCACGCCCACCAATGCCAACATCTCCATTTTTTTTCCTGACATACACACCCCCATTATATGTATATACAAGCTCACACTCAACACATCAAAACACGTCACACACACCCCACTAATATATATAGACACACACCTATATTGCCTACTATGACATATTCACACACACTGACCTATAACCATATATATATATATATATATATATATATAATACATAATAGAAAATTGAATAAAGAATTTGATATAAACTAGAATTATCAATGCTGAAAGGAAAAATAAAAAGGAAGACGGTACCTGGATTTCTGAAAATTACGGAATAAAAATAAAATAAAACTGAATGATGAAGTTGTATTTATAAGTAACTATTTGGGGTTTGAGAAGGAATCCCAAATAGAATTATGATGGGTTTTGATAAATAGATAAGGTCTTATGGGCTTGGATGTGGTATAATGGAATATGAGTTTGGAGGAAATTGACTAAAAAGATTCTTTTGGCCCATCACTATTAAAACTTATAAGTAGAAGATAAATAAACTAATAAATTAATAAATAAAATAGTACTCTATATATACGGGTATTACAAATCTGGAGATTGAGCGAATATATTGCTATCACCCTCCTCAAGCTAGATGTGGGATTTGAACCCACTCGAAGCTTGGACCAAAACATAGTGAAGAGAGGCAGAGCCAAACTCTTGGCGAATATGTCGGCGACTTGAAGATGAGAAGGAATAAACTACGTGTTGAGCTTCCCGGAAGAGACCAACTCCTGAACATAGTGGTAATCGATGCCGATGTGCTTTGTGCGCTTATGGGCCACGTGATTTTGACTAAGAAAAATGGCACTAGTATTGTCATAGAGAAGCAAAGTGACATACTATTTCTAATCCCTAGTGTTATCACAAGTGTACGACGTAACTGTAGTAAGAAGTGAGCAAGGTCGATCCCACAAGGATTGTATCCTATGCTAATTTAGTACCCCAATTATAATAGAACAACGCTATCTAGACTCTCTATTATGGTGATTTGTGTGATTAATTTAACTAAAATCGTATAAAACACTTAGAACTCTCAAACAATGAACAAGTGGGAATAAATAAAAATAAAAGACGTATCCCAGGGTTCGATTTTAGTTACAATATCATATGTATAACTATCCTAATATTCTAGACCTTTAAACCGAATTCAAGTATTTATTAAGCGATCAATACTATAGTTAACCCTCCTCTGGAACGATGCTAATGTGTTGATCACGTACGAATAATTACCCTCTCGAGCTAACTATCTCGTATGCAACTCTCAAGAGATCCTAAGACTAGTGCCAACATAAATACTTCACTCCTCTCGGATGATATTGATATCTATGGTATATACCGTAAGCCTATTAATAATACTCCCCTCTCAGGCGTCAAACTATTGAGCAAGTAGAATAAAGCAATTGGCCAAATTGATCAATTCATAAAATAAGCATAAGCATATATGATAAACACATAGAACAAAGTCTAGAATAAACATAATAACTAAAACATATTCAATCGCAACCTACTTTCTAGCCCTAGAATACAAACGAGTTTAGCTACTCATGTTTATAATTAAAACCATAGAACATTCATAAATTGATATTCTAAAAGAAATAAAATAAACAAAGACGAGAAACCCAAAATTATCTTGAATCTTGATCTTCCTCGCCTCTTGTTTCTTGCTCGCAAATCCATCCAAGCTCTCAATATGATAAAAGATGATATTTTCAGACCTAGAGAGACCTATTTATAAGCCCGGGATGATTTAGGGTGAAAACGGACCAAAATTGGCTAAAAACATAAAATCCGCGTAGGCCCATCTTCCCACTCGCCTAAGTGACGCTGATGCACTCGAGCAAGTCCGCCACCTTGTCTTGCCATTCGACCGGGTGAACTAAAGCCACTGGGCCGAGTGGCACCTTCGTATATTTGCTCAAATTCTGATTTTCAATACTCGACCGAGTAGAATGATGCCACTCGGCTAAGTGAGCTTTTGGCATAATTTTCTCCAAAAATCATCGTTTCCCTACTTTCTTTGCTCGTATGCTCTCTAAACTTCGTCCAAAAAGACTTTTTGGCCTAAAACCTACCTAATTAACTACAGAACAAGCACACACACATCATACGACACAATATAATAAATTTAAGTATAAATCGACCAATAATGCATGCAAATGCTATAAAATACTCGTCTAAATCGACCTAATTTCATGCATAAACAACGTGTATCACAAAGGACGATCGGGAGGAAGAGCATGAAGCGCTTTTAATAAATGTGTGACCCACTCATGTTCAGCCACTGCATTCGCCGTAGCTCGATATTCAGATTCACAACTAGAACGAGCGACTTCCGATTGCTTCATAGCGCTCCAAGATACAAGGTTAGGGTCAAGAAAAATAGAGTATCCATAAGTGGAACAGCAAGCCCAGTCAACGTCAGAATAACTAATTATCGATGAGTGATTAGCACAATTAAACGGGAGCCCATATTGGAGTGTGCCCTTGACATAACGAAGCAACCGCTTGACAGCCTGAAAATGAGCATCGGTAGGCTGCTGAAGAAACTGACTCACCAAATTTACCGCATAGGACAAGTCGGAACGAGTTATAGAGAGATATTGAAGGGCGCCAACCAAGGAACGGTAAAGTGTAGGATCATGAAAAGACGTGCACGTACTAGCAAGATTTTCACTAGCCTCTAATGGGGTGGAAACAAGCTTGCAGTCGACCATATTCGCCCGAGTAAGAATGTCTGATGCAAATTTTTTTCTGACTCAAGAACAGACCATAGGAATTATAAGTGACTTCCAATCCAAGGAAATAGTTTAGGCGACCGAGATCTTTGATAGCAAATTCACGATGAAAGCGAGAAATAAACGAGCGCAAGAGGTTGCCATCATTTTTTATAAGAATAATAACATCAAGGTAAGCCAATAAATACAACATAGATGATCTATGGAGTCATCAAAGAGATACTTTATAATACCCCAGCCCCGCAAACAGGTGAAGAGTTGCCACTAAAACATGTTTCTTCTTTCAAAATATTTATCAGCGGAAGTTTGTTAATAAAAATATGAGTTAGAAAATTACTCAATAACAAATCTATTCTTTACATAAAGCTAACTCGTATAAACCACATCTTTGAGTCAAATTTCCTATTATATTTTTACAGTATCATAAGTAGTAGAAATTTCTAACCTCGAAATATTTAAAAGATAAAAACACGTGCAACTTTAATTGAACCAATGTAAACTAAGGATTTCTACTACGATACTTAGCCTCAAAATATTTACTTTACTTTCCATACTTCTTATTGAGAACTTGCCCGGGCCAGCTAGATCTCCTATCAATCCGTTGGACCTGAATGTGTGTTTAAGCATAACACCATGAGTTATGCGAACCTAGTGGATAACACTGATTTGATATGCTATAAGATCGTATACTGACATCTATCACTATAATCAGCTAACCCGTCGGCCAACCAACTATTGACCCGAAGATCCTGTGACCAGAAGGTCCTTGTATAACGGAATGACACTGAGACCAAGCCGGTGACCGTGAAGGTCGTGTGACCCGAATGTCCTATATAACAGAATGACAGTGGGAATGGTCAAGCCGGGCATACATAAGAATATACAGGCAGAAAAATACAAAATAAAAGTTACCCATTTTCCATGCTTGGCTTTCTTTGATCAATTTGGACGTTCTTTGATTGAATTTCTCTTGAAGAAGCTCCAAGGTTGTCCGGTCCAACTCATACTGCACTCACTGCGATTTGAAACCTTTAGTCTTGTAACTTTCTTTGTTATTATTTTTGTTGTAACTTATAACTTATTCTATTTATATAAATTAGTTGATATGTGTACTTACAGTTACATATTCAATCACTTATAGATTATGCTAATATAGTAGTACGCAACAAGTTAGACATGTAGTATAACCACATATAGTAATTTACCTATAGCTTAGCTAACTATTGTAGTATATACATAAACATATTTATATGTTGTGTTGAGTGTGTGGCGTGAGTCATGATATTTGAATGTATAAATATTATCGTTAATATTTTATTAATATTATATAAGATATCACATAATACTGACATATAATGTAACATTAATTAATATTATAGTGATAATTTATATTAACTAATGTCTATAATTTTTGTATTGTATTAATATAACATGTTACTTATGTAGTGAGATAAAATAATATATCAAGTAGGACCATAACCAGTTAGGCAACCCCTTCTCCCGTCTATACCGAAAAGTACACTAAAAATGTATGGTAAGAGTTTCTGAAAATATTTTTATTAACTAATACCTATACAGAGATTCACATAAATTTATAGGAATGACTTACCATAATTCCTATTTAAATTCTAGTCGTATGTCCTAAAGTAAATTCTACTCGTATAAATTAAAATACTTTTTAATATCTCTTATCTTTGTACCTTTCTTTCTTAGTCGGATGAGTGATATGAGTATACTCGACCATCTTGAAAGCTCCTCCTGCAAAATGAAGTAAAAATACTTTGTTCCACGAAGAGTCATTAGTCTTGACACTTGAATAAAAGATAATTTGACTTTAAATATTTTTAAAAAATAAATAAACTTTAAATAACTCTATATCGAAAATTAATTAAAAAAGCACACATAAAAGTCTGCTACTTTTGGTTTTAGGGCGTTACATACTTCGTGCGAAAAACCCATACGAAACCAACCACATTAACACCAGGAGGTCTAGCAACAAGATCCCGTGTGTTATTTTTCCAACAAGCAGACATCGCTACAAGACATTTTGAATTTTTAACAACCGACTTAAAACCTCGAGGCTCTTTAGAATTAATAAGAGTTGTAATAAGACCCGTGTAACAAATATCACTAATGTGCCGCGGTTTAAAAATTCCAGACTTGGCTTTGGTGATCATGGGATGCGAATGAGCAGCCACGCTCGGAGGGGAAGGGGGGCCACAGGTGAGGGCACCTCATTCAGAGATGCTTCTACCAGAGGAGAAGACGACTGAATATGCGAATCATGTAAGATTTTGTGGCCCACGTACCATCAAATAAAGTTATTAAGATATTTTAGATATATTTATGGTTTAAATAAATAATGTTCTGGATAAGTATTGGTCAATATATATCTGATAAGATATTATTTTCACGTTGATAGACCGTGAACGGATAACAATCCTAATTGCAGTATAGTCCTAATCCTATCAGAAATTGGTCATCTCTGCGCCTATAAAAGAAAACAGAGTACATTATTTATATCACCTAATTGATGACAATCAATGCTCTGTTGTAAAAGAAAGGTCAGGAGGGAGAAATCAATTCCTTCCATCAATCAGTTTATTTCATCAAGAAATTAGTCTCCATGGCGAATCAAGAAATCAATTTGTGGCGCCTTAAGGTTGGTGCCCTAATTTTCTATCTTATTAGAATCTTAAAATCATGAAGTTCTAAGATCCATGTTTAATCTTATAATCTCGGTTATGTATGCGGGATTAAACTTATAAAGCATGCAAAGGTGGTGGTGGTGGTGGAGGTGAAGGGACAGGCACAGTATGAGGGTGCAACGAGTGGCTATCACACATCGTGAATGGAAGTGGGTGCACGATTGATGCAGGAGGCAGAGAAGAGCCTCGTGAAGTTGTCGGAGATATGACCGATGGTTCAAGGAATTCTAAAAAGGGCAGTTGTGATAGTGAAACCTGTGATGCCTGACCAGAAAAAAGAAAGCAATGTTCGTTAAATATAGCATGACGAGTAACATACGTATGAGAAATAGAAGGATCGGAACAACGAAACCCCTTGTGAATACTATTGTATCCTAGAAAAACACAAGAAGCACTTTGCGGCGAGAATTTATCCGTAATGTAGGTGCACAAATACGGAAATACCTGACAGCAAAACGGATAAAAAATTGCATAGTTCGGCACTGTGGAAAAAAAGAACTTCAAACGGGGACTTGCCTTGAAGCACCGAGGAAGGGACATAATTTATTGTATACACAGTTGTAATGAAAGTCTCAACCCAATAAGTAGTAGGAACATGGGAATGTAAAAACATCGCTAGACCAATTTCAGTTAATTATATGTCTGTGTTTGCATTCAACCCGACCATTTTGAGACAGTGTATAGGAACATACGATGAAGAATTATTTTTTCTTGAAGGAAGGAAAAAAATCATTTATGAATACCACATAATACTTATAACCATTGATAGAGCAAACTAGCCCAGGGACCCACAAGTCACAATAAATTAACTCCAACACACGAGAAGCACATTTTTCATTAACAATGAAAGGTAGACGCTTCTTTTTAGCAAATTGACATGACAAACAAATTGTAGGTTTAGGTAAAATAGAAGTGGCAACCAAAACCCATTATTATTTAATAATGAAATAACATCAAAAGAAATATGGCCTAATCTGGAATGCCACAACTCAAAAGAAACTTTTGGACGCCGGGAACGAGCCGTGTGAAAGGCCAAAATTCTAGAATTCAACTTGTAAATTCCATTGACATGTTTACCTTAAGCCAGTATTTTCTTTGTGACCTTGTGCTGAATTGCAAAAGAACAATCATCAAATAAAATATGAACAGGATAATCAGAGGTCAATTGACTGACGGATATAAGATTTTTGGTCATGCAAGGCACGACCAAGACATGCAATAGAGTGAGATCATTTGAGACAAAAAAGTGCCAACATGTGTAATAGGTAGAGAGTCACCATTACCGAGAATGACCCGATCAGAACCAGAATAGGACTCAGAATGGTCCAACGCTGAAGCAGCATAACTAATATGGGCAGAAGTGCTTGTATCCAAGTACCACTCAAATGCAGAAGTCTGAGAAAGGGAACATGCACTGTTGAATGCTTCGGCAAGGTGGGCATCCTCATTGGATGGGGTTCGAATGTAGCATTGGTTGCATTTATCCGCTTGATGGTCATCAAGCCAACAAATTTGACATTGTGGGTGCCTTTTATTCTAGCTAGAATTGCGTCCACGACCTGAATTTCCACGACCAGAAGTTGAATATCTACGACCAGAATTTCAATTGATACGGCCAAGATGGCCACATCCACGCCGCATGCCCGAATATTGGGAGCGCTGCTTGTAGGCTGCAAAGGCAGCGGTGGAAACGGAAGAAAGATCTTGGGATTAATGCATCAAGACGTAAGAATTAGCACATTTCATAAATTCAAAAAATGACAGAAATGGTGTAAGAGTTGTCTAGGCAGCAACGAAAGGGGCAAAGGAGGGACCAAGCCCCGTAAGAACTAGTGAGTTTTGTTCAGGTCATCGACTCGATGACCAATGGCAGCTAACTGGTTGCAATTTTCTTTGAAGATAAGAGAGTATTCACGAACAGTGCAATAATCGTGCTTGAATAATTGAAGCGCATCCAACAGCGCAAGTTCACGGGCTTTGGACGTGCTGCTAAAAATAGACTCAAGATAAAGCCAAACGTTGTGAGATGAGGGACACCTTACAAGCGCGGACATAGCCTCCTCCTCCTCCGCCAGAGAGGATTGAAGAAGACTATACAACTTTTGGTCTTCTAGATGCCATGTATGAAATTTAGGATTGGGGATGAGTTTGCCATCCTGGTCCCCGATCTGTGATGGGGGAGTAGGTCGTGTGCCATCAAAAAAACTAAGGAGATCTTGGTAGGTTAGTAGGGGAATAACCTGATTTCTTGAGTGAATATAATTTATAGAGTTGAGTTTATGAGTCAACATGTGGACAAGGGTGGAGAAAGTCAACTAATCTAGATTTGAAGAAGAAGAAGTGGGGGAAGCCATCGGGAAAGAGGAGGGAGGGCGATTGAGTGATTTTTAGGGTTTCAGAGATATGATTGATACCATGTAGAGAAAATAATTGATCGAACTTGAATTAATGGGCTCCGTATCTCATTAATATATACAATTACAATGATGAAGTCCTAGAGTAAATTGAGTTATACAAGGGTGCACAAGGAAGAAAACGATTGATCGTGCTAAAAGGAAGCATTGGAAAGACCCAAATCAGGCTCAAGAAGGCTCAAAATTGCAAAGAAAGAAGTATCAAATGAGAGCAACAATTGCCTGACCGATCAGAATGCTTTTGGTCGCTCACAACTTCGTAGCCGTTCAAAACAAGAAGATCCAAAGCAACAATTTCTTGACTGAGCAAACCCTTACTCGCTCGTGAAATGTGCTGAAAAAGAGAAAGGCACGACCGAGCAGATCTGGAGAGAACGGCAACAATAGTTGTTAGTGTCCAAATCTACGGTGATCGGTAGTGATTTACTTTGTTATTTCAATTCCATTATTCTGACTATGAATTCAGTTTTTAATATAGTTTATGTCTATCTTATGATTATGGAGTAGTCATTTATATCTTATGATGTAGAAAGTACGGTTTTTATTATAATGTCAATGGTTGTTTATTATTCTTAATTATGTTTGTTGCATTACTAATTGTGATGTTGGAGATATGACTTATGTTGGGAAAAAAAACATAAACGGTCCCGTAAATTTTTACTTTTACGGATTTTCCCATAATTTTAAACTTTTTCAATTTAGTCCCATAACTCAATTAATTGCTCAATTTCAGTCCAATTTTGGCTGATTTTGTATTGCAGTCATCGGCTTCCTAATGGACGATGTCGTTTGGCTGTGCATCGGGAATCAGATCTGGCCGTTGAAGTATAACTCAATAGCAGGAATCAGAACCTCAAGGGTGAGTTGCCATCAGAGATCGGAAACTGCACCAAATTAGTCATTCTCAGCCTTGCAGAAACAAGAATTTCAGAAAGCATTCCGTCATCGATCGGAAAGCTGAAATAGAAAGCATTCCATCATCGAACGGAAAGCTGAAATGGCTTGTAGCAATGTACATGTCGTGGCTCTCATGCCCTTACAAGAAGAGATAGGGAACTGCATTGAGTTGCAGAACCTCGATTTATATCATAATTCAATCATAAGCTCGATCTCGTCCACCATTGGCAGGTTCAAAATTAGGGTTCATGTTGGGTTCATTATTTGTAAAAGGGAAAAAATAAAATAAAAAGCCACATCATAAAAACATTTCCCAGTCAGTATGTTCACCGGTATCCCCCAAAATGAAAAGGTCACGTGCTGATCACGTGACCTTTTCCGGCCAATTTAACTAATTTCGAGCAAAATTGTCCTTAAATTGTACAAAAATAGAGCTGCGGGACTAAATTGAAAAAGTAAAAAATTAAGGGACCAATTGCGTAAAAGTAAAAAGCTACTGGACCAATTTGGTTTTTTTCCCACTTATGTTAGAGTAGTCTGATCACCTAGTCTAGCTCTCAAGAATTATTAGTCAATAACCGAGAGGTGAGACTAATGATGACCAAACAACACACAATATGATTATCCAATAGGACTGGAAGGTTGATGGTAATTGTAGGGGTATTACCTAGGTACGTTTCGGAGTTATGTTTAGGCTTGACTGGAAGGAGAGTTCAAATATATATTCAACAACTTATTCGCTACGAGAGGGGGTTTGAGATATAATAGCATAGCCTTTTAATAATTAAGCAACATAAGTTAAGAAGAGTTTTAATCAGTTGCATGTGTGATTACTTATGATTCACAATAGTTAATTCATGAAATCGAATATCCTAAGATAGATTTTTATTATTGAATTTCTCTGTCATTTATTTGCATTAGTTAGTTAATTCACTTGTTTGGTTAATTAGTTGTTAATTTCTCTAGATTATTTAATTAGTATCGTCTAAGGGTCTAAATTTGGTAATTAGGTAATCCACCACCAATCATTATTCGATCTACTTAGATATTCTAGAATTAGGTAAGTCGTAGTACTTTAGTTAGGTCATCATCACTAGTCTCTGTGGGATACGACCGTGCTTGCCACTAGCTGCTACTACACCGTATACTTGCAGTTTAGCTGGTAGAAAATAGAGTGATCAAGTTTTTGGTGCCGTTGTCGGGGACTAGTTTTTAGGTTATAATTATATATTATGGTACCCTAACCGTGGTTAGTCTATGTTTATATTTATTGTTTAAAATTTTTAATTTTTTTTGGGTTATTCTGCTTTGATTTCATCTAACTAATAACTCTTTTGTGGTTTGTATTTCTCTCTATTTAGTATTTTTATGTGCAACAGTGCATGAAAACAAGGTCTAAGGTAGGATAAATCATACCCTTAGATCCTGAGATAGAAGCAATGTGCCGAAAGAAGAATTCAACTAGAGTTTGATGAATTTTATTCGAAATGGAAGATCCAGGGAACAAACAGAATCAGGAACAACATCAGCCTCTGATCAGTGATATGTTCAGACCAGAGTGAATAGGAACTTTTGGGGTTATTAATAGACCAGCTGTGCAAGCTAAGACCTTCGAACTAAGGCCATCACTAGTATCTATGGTTTAGCAGAACCAGTTTTGGAGGAGGTGTTACGGAAGACCAGAATAGCCATCTGGGCCAATTTCTAAAAAAATGTGACACAATCAAGATTAATAGAGCAGCAGAGGAGCCCATTCGTATGCGCCTATTCCCGTTCTCTTTAAGGGATAAGTCAAAGATTTGGCTAAGCACACAGACTATCAGCAACTGGTCCAACCTCTACCAAACGTTCATTTTCAAGTATTTCCCACCGAGAAAAAATACTGAAGTTAAAGAACAAAATCACACAATTTTTCCAACTCGATGGAGAGCCTCTTTACGGGGGATGTAAGAGATTTAGGGAGCTTATCAGAATGTGCCCGCAGCACAGTTTCCCAGAAGACCAGCAAGTCTGCTATTTCTACCAAGGACTTTCTGGGCATACCCAAACGATTGTGGATGCCTCAGCTGGAAGTTCTTTGTTGGCCAAGACTACGAATGATGCAATGGTGACTAACACCTTTTAGTGGCCAATTGAATGATCACTTCTGAAAAGGGTAGCTGAGATATTCGAGAAAGACATTGTGGCAACATTATCTGAGAAGATAGCCAGTCTGACAGAGCAGGTCAATTCTCTCACTAAGCCAAATCAAGAGGTTGTGATGAATCAGGGGATGAGCAACATGGAAGCAATGATGGATTGTTAGGGTATACTGTAAAGCAAACTTTTGTTGGGCTTTGTGGACGTATATCTGATTTCCTTATTATCTGAAATAAATGGTTTCTTCACATTATTGCTTTCTTTAATGATTGCTTGTATGTCTCTTTGTAGAAAATGTGGTATGTTGTAGTCACACAGAAGATCACATTTTCGGTTCCTTGTAAGATATAATCAGTATTCACAACTGAGATAGTTCTAG
>JAUEKW010134150.1:0-11813 GCA_032274785.1 Ajuga reptans
AGGGAGCGGCAATAGTCAGAGTGGGCGGCGGCGAGGTGGTGGCGGGAGTAAACAGCCTCCTTCATGAGGCGGCGCCGCTCCTTGCACCGCCGCACGGTGTCCTCGTTATCAAGCTTCGACGCCGTACAACCCATTTATTATCTTCCGTTGAAAATGGGGATGGGTGAAGGAGTAAGTAAAAAAGACTGGCGCAGTGGAGGTGCGGTGGGTGGGTGGCCGGAGGAAGGAGAAGGAAGACGATGACGAGATAGAAATGACTAGGGTTTCATGTGTAGAAGGTTAAAAGGGATGGGCAAAATTGTAAAATTAAGTTTTACAAGGTCAAGAGATAAAAGCCCATATGGGCTATTTGACCCCCAAGGCCCTGATGGGCTATCCGAAATCCACCGTATTGGAGAACGGGCTGGTGGAAAATTCAGGGCCAATAAATGTGTAACCAAACGGGCTAAACGCCCTTAAAAATCTTTATAAATGGCCTAATAAGCCCAACCAAACGGGGCCAAAGAGTATATAATGTGATTCCAATGTAACCTAACTCTTCTAATACAAACCAATGTGCTACCTAATGTATATCAAATATTGAAATACAAATACAACACAAAATTATTCTAAAATTTATCCAAAATGCATAGCTTACAAACAAAAACCAAATCATGGTTATTACATTGAGAAAGATTTCCAAGCTTGTTACATTTATACGTTTCATCTTGTATGTCACGATATTTACCGAGCGCCACACGTGTCGCGGAGTAAAGATAGTATAACAGAAGATGAAACATATAATGTAACAGATGATCCGAGCTGCTTATGTCTGATCACAGACAAGAAGAAACACAAGACACAAATAGTTCTACTCTACATAAGAGAACTCAGATCAGCAAAAGACCTAGTCATAGACAGATCCGAGACATCCAACGACCTCTCGTCGTCGTCCCTCGCCGCCCTAACCGCCGAGGCCACCTGTCTCATGGTAGGCCTCGCCTCGGGGGACTTGTTCACGCACTTGATCGCGATCTGCAACACGTTAACCATCCTTTCCTCGTTCGCCCCTTCTCGTACCAAGTTCCTATCGAACACTTCCACGGTCCATTCTTCTCTAACTACCGCAAGAACCCAACTACCGAGGTCTAGTCCTTCGGTCAGGGCGGTCCTGCCTGTCAGGAGTTCGAGGAGAATCACACCGTAGGCATAGGTATCCGTCTTGAAGACGGCCATGGACTTGTACTTGTCTTGGGCTGCTTGGAGAGCGGTGTTGGCGAGAATGGAGCTCTGTTCTTGGTTCTGTTCGAGCATTAGGCCGTATTCGCTTATGCAGGGCTCCATGTTGTTGTTGATCAAGATGTTGGACGATTTAAGGTTGCCGTGAGGGATTCTGTCGAGCTGTAGCTCTTCGTGCATGTAGGCTAAGGTGTCGGCTATTGTCGCGGCGTACGAAAGTCTGCTGCTCCAGTCTAGATGTTGTCTGCTTTGATTTCCTGTCAATTTTTGGACATGGATTAGTCCTATGGTTGGAAACCATTAACACGCGCGCACGCGTGGCCGCAAATTGGCATTCGCATAGCGCTTTGGCATATAAAAAGACAAAGATACCATTTTTTTTTCCTAAAACACAAAGTTCTATCTTCTCTCCATGCGTCGTGAAACCAGTAGAAGCTCGATGTCTCAAGCTCCACATGATCGAAAAATCTCATGAGGGTATCTTAGTCTTTTTACATGGCAAAACGGTTATAGGGCCTGTTGTTTTGGACAATTGGCTAAATCCCATATTGGCATATAGATAAAATGTTACAACACCAAAATGACTTTTAACACTTCAGTTATAGAAAAAAGGATAACAACACAACGCGCGAGCGCGCAAACAGGCAATTTCGCATGTAAAAAGACAAAGATACCATTTTTTTCCTAAAACACAAAGTTCTGTCTTTTCTCTGCTCATCTTGAAACGAGTAGAAGGTCGAGGCACGTGATGCTCGAGACATCTATTGTCTCGAGCGCCACATGATCGAGAGATCTCATAGGGGTATATTAGTCATTTCACATGTCAAAAAAAGAATATTTTTCAAAATGATTAGAGATTACCATGGGCATGTATGAGTCTGAAAAGGCTCCCATTCTGCTGATACTCATAGACCATTAGCTTCTCCTGACTAGAGCTATAGTAAGCAACGGCCGGCAACACGTTCGGATGCTTCACCTGATTCAGCCGCCTCATTCGCTGTCTGAACTCGCTGCTCGATATCCTCCAATCTTTAATCCGCTTGACAGCAACCGTCATCCCTTGAGCCTCACAGACAACCTTGTACACACTACCATGATTCCCCCTTCCGAGTAGCTCAGCAGGCGCCTTCAGCAAATCCTCGAATCTCAATCCATTAACCTCCGGGCTTGTAAGCACCACCACAGACGAAGAAACCTGTCCGCTCTCCATAGAAGCAGTCGAGTAGTCGGTTTTGCTTATTAGTCCTCCTGCCTTTAGTTCAACAGTCTTCGTCATCGTGCTATCGTCGATTGCTGCTACTTTGTTGTTATCAGAATTCTCCAGTGTTTCTTGTTTCGTCTTGCCTCGTTTGTACAAACAGAGGAAGATGAATAACAGAACGGCTAAACCGATGAGAATGTAGCCGGTGTACATGAGAATTTGATCCTTAGAAACGACGCTTTTTCCTTGTTTCGGTTGAGCTGGTGATGTGTCTGTTGGTGATGTGTCTGTTTCAATGTTGATGGATGTGCAGTTGTTTGGCAATGGGGGGCCGCAGAGCAGAGGATTGGAGACGAAACTACTCAGTTTAAATCGTCGTGCTCCAACCGGTATAGCCCCGGTTAAGTTGTTGTAAGAGACGTTGAATTCTGAGAAGTTGGAGAAGTCAAGATCCGGTATAGCACCGGAGAATTGATTCTCCTGAGCACGAAACACCGTCAGGCCATTGATTTCGGACAGACCGGGCAACGCACCGGAGATTTTATTATTCGAAACATCAAGAATTTTCAGATTTTGCAACTTTGAAATCGAGCCAGTTAGGTTGGTAAACTCGTTCCAGCCGATGAACAATTCAGTGAGCTGAAAACAGTTCTGAATATCATCAAAGTTCTCTCCTTTAACGCTGTTGTTGGTGATGTCGATAACGAGCAGAGACGAAGAAAGCGAGCGAGCATTGCAGATGATCCCCGCATCAAAAACGCCCGCGAAACTCAATCCATCCAGAACGATTTCCTTCACCTGCAAGCCTTGATCGTCACACGTGACGCCTCTCCATCCGTCCTTACAAGGATACGACGACGAGTTCCATCCCGAACTGGCATCAGGGACGCCATTGTTGCTGGACAGTTTGGACATGAACTCGAGCAACGCGTTCCTGACGTGTTCTTCGTCGGATTTCGCCGAATTTAAGAGAAGAAACAGGTGAAGTAAGCAAGCTAAGATGATGATTTGCTTCATGGTGTTGGTACTGTGATAAGAATCCAGGTTTTGGAAGAGAGTTATTAGAAGCTGGAAATGGGAAAAGAAACCATATTTGCAGAAGGAGAAAATCCCAAAGGTGAAATGATGATATGATTGGTTTATAGTTGCTGATTAGCGGAGTTTGCAATGATTTTCTGTATTCTTGTAGGGGTGGTTCGTACCGAAATATCCATATCGTTACCGTAACAAAATTTCGATATATACCGAATTTTATGTCTGTATCTGTATAGTACTTAAAATTTTGATATACTGAATTTTATATTGGTATTCGTATAAGACCCGAAATTTCAATATACCAAATTTATTGTCAGTATTTGTATAATACCGACTTGCCGTTAATTTTGATATACCGAAATTAACGAAATGCAGAAATTTCTCGGTTTACGGTTAAAAATTTCAGTACACTGAAAAAGGGAACTACTAAAATATCAAAGAATTTTGATTCTCTATGGTTCCAACAGTATGGTACCGTACCGAAAATCTTGATATATCGAAAATTTACGTAATTCCGTATGATAAGTGCATTTTTCCTGCCCCTATTCCTGTGGACAGTTGGACAAATTCCATGAAATGATCCATTGAGAATAAACTAGAAAGAATCAGAGAATTCAAGTGCCGGCAAGATTATGATATAATAATCGGCATTATTATGAGTTGAATGATTCTTGAAATCTCGACTGTAATTAGCATCTTATCAATAGAGTATATTGGCTACACTCTCAATCTGCATTAAAAACATAAACATGGGACAAATTCTTGACAGAATCATGAAACTGACCCATTCTAGTTTCAGCTATTTTTCTATAAATGTTACTGTTCACAGTTCACACCTGCATATGTTCCAAAAATTCCCGACTAGTTCCTACTTAGACGATAAGCTCTAGTTAACCACCTATGCCTAGACATGCCCAAAAAAACCGTGAACCGGGAACCGGCGGTGGTTGACCCGGTTCCGGTTCCCCTCCCCCCCAAACCGTGAACCGGCGGTTCGGAACCGGAACCGGAACCGGCTATGCCTTTTTTTTTTTCCAATTACTTCCCGCTTAACCATGTTAATGTCTTTCCTAGCTCATTGTAGTCCAGACTAGATGCTAGACCTTAATATGCCGCCTGGCTAGCGCATAACAACAACTTTTACAACAATGTCTTTACGGCTTTACCATAAGCATGTTACATACAGTATTTTATCAACGTGAACTCAGGGGAAACGAGTCAACTCCACCTCAAAACAATGGTCAATAAAGAAGTTTACGCTGACCCCTTTATCCAAGGATAGCGTTACATCATAACCCGATGTAGAACGTCTTTTCCTTAGGCTAACTAGCTACCAGACTTCCTTACACTTACCCGCAGCCGCTAGAAAGTCCTCCTAGCTTCATCATCTACCCTCCCTTAAAAACTCCTAGCTTCAAAGAACTAGATCGATGCCCCTGCATCAGTATCCTAGAAGGCCGCCCGAAGAAGTAAACCCCAATCTATCACCCAATTGGCGCTTTATCGCCTTTCAGAACATTGGTTGCAGTTAATATAAACTTAAACTATGATCTAAAAGAGCAAATAGTACCCAGGGTGACAATGTATCTTTAAAATGGAGAAAACTGAATCAAACTGCTGTAATTTCTGCAAGTGCTAACATCGTAGATTGAAAGAGAAGACGAATCATAAGAGTGAATTATATAAAGTACCACAACTTGCAGCTGTTTTGATTCAGTAGTAACTATAATTGAAACTGAATTTACTACATGGGTTTTCAGACAACCTAGTCACTAAAGCTGCTCTCTAGTGTCCTATTTTATATGACATGATACAATTAACAAAACAATTGATTTATGGATCGGCCTTGCCAGCAACTTCGTCATCACTATCACGTCCATCACTGAAAGCCTCGTCTTCGCTTACTTCATCGTCACTTTCTGTCAAGTTATCAATGTCCTGCTTCTTCGCATAGCGCTCACAGTACTCTGGATTACACGAGATAAAATGAGTTAGAAACATCCCTCCACCCTCCCCCTAATTTTTCTCCTCTGTCTAGCGGTGGTAAAATAGGCCCAGCCTGCCCGACATTTTAGGCAGGTAATGGTGCCAATGACCCGATGGGCCTTGAACCAGCCCGACAAATTCTTAGTGTATTTTAGGGGGTGGGATGGAATCACCATTTTTTGGCCAAGCTCGGCCCGAATTATGGCTTGGCTCAGTCAGTTCGGGCCAGGTGGCCCGAATTGCTACCTCTGGCTCTGTCTACCACTTTTTTCTTTTTATAGTAGATTGAGAAGAAAAAAGAAAACGAAAATACCCTTGACTTTTAGTTCGTATTGCGCTTTATCTTTAATCATCAAAGAAGCAGCATCACCATTCAGTGGGTCTGATGGGTTTGGATAAAGCAAAAGCTGCGGAAGGAAAACCTCAAACACGTTCAACAGATCTGCGTATGAATATAAACTGGTCAAGGCAGAGATGATTTCACAATGAAATTAGATCAAAATACTCATTTAGGTAAAACAAAGTGCCTCCAAATCTTGCATGTCCTGATAATAGCTTACTCACCGCCTAAATAATATAACGAAAAAGAGAAGCTTTTTCCGATTAAAAGCTAAACTTACCAAACATTGGACTCCATGACTGGTTGATGACATCCAAGCATACAGAACCAGACCTAAAATCCAAAGAAGAAATAAATTAGAGGGCTAAACTAACGTGGAACACCTGAGAGAAAATCATACTTATCTAAGACGCAAGGCGCACACAGGCATACAACCTGTTTTAGTTCCCGAGGCGCGCGCCTCTTGAACATGAGAAGGAAACCTCAAAATTTGAAAAATAACTAAACTAGAGAGGAACCATTCATTACTAGGTTATTGTCAACATAGTAAATATGAAAAATTAAGCATCAAACACATAAGTCATAAAATAAAGTAATCAAAAGATTCAAACAAGTTCAACGATCAGAACTAAATGCAACAACAATGACAAATTTACAGTTCAAACACAATAACTTCATGCGTTAATAACTCATAAAATGAGTCAAAGATAAAAGAAACCACAAGTACACAAAAATGTCAAAGACCGGTGGTGGAGAGTGCCAGAGGTCTGGGTGCAACGGGCAAACAGAGCCAGCCCAGCCTCTCCCTCATTTTTCGGACTTGTTTCTCAAAGCCTAGACTTTTCCAAAGCTGTTTGATTAAAGATATATGACCATCGGTCAGGAATATAAGTGAAAATGCTTATTTTTAACAAAAAATAACAACTAAGCACGTTTAAAAACTGAGGTAAAAGCAGGTACAAGATGCACGTCTGGGGCGCATAAGAGGAAGGGCAAGAGGTGCGCGCCTATGTAACTGCGCCCGCCTCTTCCATAAAGCGCGCAGAACTTCTCAAATCATGGGAGGCACGCTTTAATATCTAGGGAGAAAATCAAAGAAATTCAACCCATGATTTCTTAATAACCATTTACAGAAACATGGAACTTACAGCTCATCAACATTTGGATGGAAAATTTTGTTGACAAATCCAATGGAAGGAGACTTGTAAGGATAAGCATCAGGAAGTTCCACACGAACTTTCCAGACTCCACCTTCGTAAGGACCTATAATCAGTGTGGACATTTCAAGAAAAATCTTACGAAGAGTAGCAATCTTTAAAGGCAGAGCCATTGTAACTTATTGCTCTCCAGCAATGGAAACCGAATGTATAAAACATAGAGTTGTGAAACATTTTGATGTTAACAAGTATGAAATAAAACTCCAACACTTCATATACAGAAACATCATAGCCATCGTTCTCAAAGCACACTACATCTACATGCAATGACTCAAAATTTCATATGGTCGAATGAAATCATGAGATCAACTTCTAAGGTACCTTGAAAAGATCCAACCACTTAGCTTGCATCAAGCTATGAAGAATGTAGTTCCAATACTAGAAGAAGCATTGACACAGGGACCAAAGGATACACTCGAATTGGTATTAAAGAAAAACAATCTTTTTGTGATAAATTCTTTTTTCTTAAAAGAGATGGAAAAGAAAAAGCTGCTGGTTCTATTAGGGATCGCATATCCTAATACATTAGTCTTAGTTATTTACTTATGAGAAAAGCAACCAGTTTATGACCTAAACACTATAAAACATTTGAACTATCGTATACCAAGGCAAGAGAGAGCGGTCAGATAGAAGACCCAAGATAAAGTTATAATTGCCAAGAACACTTCTGCAAGAGGAACTCACGATTTTTTATTATTATCAACTTTCAAACTAAATACAGAAAAGAACATTTTTTTATCATCATCGCCTGAAGTCCATCCTAGCTACTTGCAGGGCCGGCTTCACGGATATTTGTTCTCCAAGTTACATGATCTTCACACATTCTACCACTTAATCCAAGGATACTCAAAATTGTAAGTAACCACTATACAATAAAACCATCTTAAAAAAACACAAACTTACACGCAGACAAAGACACACATAAACAAACAAACAAGGTGGGCGATACGAAATGGGATAAAAAATTAAAAAGACAACAATATAAGGCTAGTGGTGAAAATAAGTCAACCATCTATTTGAGACAATCCAATGCAAAAGTGGGGAGATATTACTTTCTTTTGGGCCATGAAACTGCACATTGAACTCATTGATGCCATCATTTATGGGCTCCACAATATAGTCACTCATCATTCTACAACAAAAAAGAACACGAAGGGTGAGTAGAAGAATCCAAGACTCATAAAAATAGCTATGATCTCGTTAACATATTACAAAGCAAAGCCACTGACAAATACAATATGATTAGGAAAAAGTTCCATGTAGTGTTGGCCAATGATATTGGTTAATGCAGTACAGAATCAAGAGAGCGGGAAATAATATGGAAGATTATCCAAGAGACCCTTACAGTTTCATGACATCCATATCTCGCCTCTTGCTAGGAGAAGACATTTCGTCAAAGAGCTACCCTTGTACACCTTAAAAGGAACAAGTTAAAAACACAATTAACAACTTTAAGAGGAAAACTTTAGGAGTTAGTTCTACTGCTAGACAAGCTCTAGTCTTGTGACCATAAGAAGAACCTCCACATCATTTTAAACATGAGAAGATTCTCAACTTTTGGACAGATATATAAGGATATGGGTAGGAAACGAACCACAATAACAGCACTGACCCTAGACCACCGCATTCAAGAAATACTAGTAAGCTCCTAACATAGGGTAACGAATGGAAAGGATTCTCAGACTTCAACGACGATCAAATGAAAATGAAGACAATCATGAAATACACAAGGCATAACCTCAAGTAACCCCCGCATTGGAAGAGTAACATTTCTAACTTGCTCAAACGTCATTTTCTTTCAACTAAATACGCGTTAATACCAGTGTAGATACTCAAGAAAAGCATCAATACTTAAACTTGCTCATCAATATAATGATTCTATTGTGGAAATTGAGTTTTGTATTAATATGAGATGTCGTCCTAAAACATTTCTTTAACTTCTGCAAGTTGTAAAAATGCAGTGTGATCAATGAATTACAAATGAGCTACACTTCAAAAAATTTGTTCCCCTCTTATTTCACAATAGGATTAATACAATTAACTTATTAAGTGAAATGTACAATCACTTATTTACGTGAAATT
Organism: Ajuga reptans; assembly: GCA_032274785.1. NCBI lineage: Eukaryota > Viridiplantae > Streptophyta > Magnoliopsida > Lamiales > Lamiaceae > Ajuga > Ajuga reptans. The sequence continues at coordinate 9,080 of JAUEKW010134150.1, forward strand.
TTTTGTTTCCCTCTTATTTGATAATAGGATTAACACAATTACTTATTAAGTGAAATTCACAATCTCTAACTGCATAACCTATTCTTAAATCATCATCCAAAAAAACATCTTTATAACCCAACAATAAACACCCAACCAAAAAAAAAAAAAAAGAAAAAGAAAAAACTCTACCCAGCACAAACACTCACCAACCGAAAATCCAGAAAAAGGCAAAATCACAAGAATCTATTATCACCATTGAATACAAACATCATCAAAGTATTTCATCACACTTGATGTCCAAAAATCAACAATCCGATAACCCTAATTACGGTTCCATTCCAAAGATCAGGAAAAATGAAAATCAGAAATACACTAAACTAACCGAGAATTGAGAGAAAATAATAGGATCAGTAGATCAAGGAAGAAATGTGCGTATTGAAGATGGGGGAAAGGTAAGATAATAATGGAGAGAGAGGAGTACAATGAGAGAGAAAATGGGAGATGAATCGAATGTGTCGACATGTACTAATTTTTTCTTTTTTGCTGTTTCAAAGATTTTGGTTTCAGGCGCACGTGATCAGTCGGTGAGATTGCGGTAACGTGGCTTTGCCTTAATTCTATTTATGTTTCCGATTTAGATCCTCTATAATACTCTAATCGTAAATTTCTGAAAAAGAGACATATTTCATGTAAATTCAACATTCGTACTTTTTGTTTCTATATAAAGTATGTCAATCTCTTCCCGAAATTCACATTAAAATACTCTAGAGCATCCATATACCTATGTTTCTATAGTTAAACTTACAACATATGAATGAAATGTTAAATTGAGTACACTACCCTAGTTATCGTTGATAATATCTTAATGTAGCTAATGCATTAGTGTATACAATTTTGTCCTAAACTTGATTTTGACTTCAACAACATTAATTTGAAGGCTTAATAGCTTGATTTTTTTAATCAAACATTATTATGTTAATTCTGCGAAGTTAATGTTTATGAATTTACACAGAACTTCATGGAATCTGCATAGAATGCGGATAATTTGATGGATAACTGATTTGGATAAACGTCAATGGAAGAGACCAGACCTTGATCTCAAGTTGAATCTTGGTTTCTATAAATAGTCTGCATATGAAAGAGTAGAATCTTATTATTATGCAAGAGGTTCCATACTTCCAATACTAAAAACAAAATCGAAACATAAATCGTAATTTATGTAATAATAAACAAAACTACAAGGCCCATAATTAGTAATTACTATAGTTTGGTTCTATTTTGGGTCAGTCAAGATGTGGTTTACAACTAACTGATTTACAATGCTTCTGTGAGTATAAATACAAGTTGTACAGTAGCTACTATGTTTGACAAAATAACTGAATGAGATAACAGAAAAGTTAACCAAGGCTAACGGTTTGTAACCGCTAACTAACCGTAGCAACTAATGGTTTACAACGCACAAGCTACACACGAGCTTCACACGTGTGTACACTTTATGCTTATTATCTAACAGCCCCCCTCAAACTTAACGTTCTAGAGTCTAGAACTTTAAGTTTGCTACGTAAATCACTGAACAATGTACTGGAGTTGGCCTTGGTAAACACATCAGCTAGATGTGCTTTAGAAGGCACGTGCTGGATATCTATTAGCTTTTGTTGTACTCTTTCTCTCACAAAATAAAGGTCAAGCTCAATGTGCTTGGTCCTAGCATGTAGAACTGGATTGGCAGCTAAGTGTATAGTGCTAAGATTGTCACACCAGATAATTGGTTTTTGGGAACTGAGTAACAGGAGCTCCTGTAATAAGCCTTGAACCCTTGTGATTTCTGCCACCAAACTTGCTAGACTTCTGTATTCAGCCTCTGTAGATGACCTAGATACAGTGTGTTGTTTCTTGGATTGCCAGGACACCAAATTACCACCAAAGAATAAGCAGTAACCTGTGGTTGATCTCCTGTCTTCACAGTCTGATGCCCAATCTGCATCAGAAAAGCCTTCCAAATTCAAGTGAGTGGATTTAGTATTGTGTAAACCATAATCTGTAGTACCACTGAGGTATCTCAAGATCCTCTTGACAGCCTTCCAGTGAGACTCCTGAGGAGACTGCATGAATTGACACACCCTATTAACTGAGAAGGACAATTCTGGCCTGGTAATGGTGATGTATTGCAGAGCACCTGCAATGCTTCTGTATAAGTGTACATCTTCCACTGGGTCACTTCCATAGGACGTGAGCTTGGTTCCTGTTGTCATAGGTGCAGTCACAGCCTTTGCACACTGCATCTTTGTTTTACACGGCAGGTCTTTGATATACTTCCCTTGAGACAAATGTATACATGTGGCTGTTCTGTTGACTTGAATACCTAAGAAATAATCAAATTCACCCATGTCTTTGAGAGAAAAATGCTGGTTGAGATTTTGTATAAGATGTTGTAGCTCTGCCTCATTACTTCTTGTAAGCAGAATATCATCTACATAGACAATGATGAAAATTGTACTAGAAGCAGTAATTCTCACAAATAATGAATTATCAAATTTGGTAGAGTGAAAACTGGTGGTGTTCGAAACGCACGTCGTTAGTTTACGTTCCGATCAACCCAAAAGAATTTATAGAATACCGATTTTCCTAAATTTACAATAGTAAAGTGGTAAGTCGGGTCGAACCACAGAGAACGGTAGGATGGTGTATTTTGACAATTTAAGCAAATAAAGATTGAAAGCAACTAAAAGAAAACAATAAATGGTTGGGGGGT